>CACRWH010006955.1:0-10243 GCA_902655005.2 Marronus borbonicus | reverse complement strand
CTTTAGCGAAAAAACCGGAAAAGAATTACCGACACACCTGGTACACCATAACATATTTTTGTGCCGCCGATCACCCCCAATATCATTTTAACTCTAGTAGTTCATCACGAATTAAATCAAAATCTGCATATAAATAGTAATTAATTTAATCCCAAATTTTAATTGGATATTAACGCAAGTCTGGATTAAAAAGTGTTTTGTAAACGGGGATTAATATGTTTCACTTTCTACATCGAATTCATTAATTTCCGGATTATTTTGAAAAATTCAAGAAATCAACCATGCTGCATAGCAATAAGTTATTTTATTAACAAACCGTTACTGTACTTTCCCTTTTAATTTTAATAATTGAACCAACGATTATCTTTATTTCACGAACAAAAATATTCTTGATGCTTTTGTATGTGCTACCATCTGCCAACGGTTTAAATCTTCTGTATCTACCAACATTGTCTCAGTGATTTGCGCATTATGAGAAATTGTTTTCTATTAGCTGTACTGCCAGCTTGTAAAATACATGTATGTATACATTAGAAATTGTTGTAAATATATTCTTTAAATTCTTTATCATTCTTTAAATGAGTACATTCGAATAATAATGAATAATGCTAATTAATTTTTTTCAACTTACTGTTTGGAATAGTGGGTCGTCGTAGTGTAAGTTGTCGAGTGCTCATTTGTGCTGCTCATATGAAATTCGGATCGGAATGTTTTGAATGGCGGCGGTTCCATTTGTTCCACTAACCTCTGAAAAACAAGAAGAGCTTACGTAAGTTGTGATTTAACTATAAATGAATTAAAATGTTCCAGTTCATTGTTTGTTTCTGCTTCGAAAGGAAATTATGGGATCTTAGAGGTATATACTAAGCCTGCAGAAACGAGTACACTTTCCGTGCGCTTCACGAAATTAGCAGACTCGTGCTTCGTCGACTCTCGGGGAAACCAGTAGGCAACACGAACCCATTCTCATAAGACGAATAAACACGAGTCTGTCTAGCCTCTGCTAAATTCGTGAAGGGCAACTCGTTCCTGCAGGCTTAGTATATACGCACTAGTAATTGCTATATGTTGTTAAAAAATTGATATAATAAAACAAATAATAATGAAGAAACCCTTACGATGGACAACACACAAGGCGTTCATAACCTGTGTTGCATGACACGAATTTTATTTTTACTATTATTATTATAATTTTGAAAATCGAGCAGACTATGAAAGAAGAATGTAGCCAAAAGGAAGTGGTAAGCCATATACAAATCTCTAAAAAACCAAAAATTTGCCAAACCACGCGATATCTCAGCCGAATTCATGAAAGCAGGAACGTGGTCATCTAAGACAAATATTTCAACAATTCACACAAATAGAAGCAAAGATCAGTATGAATATAAGGAGGCAGACGAAAATGCGGGCTTTAAAACGAGTAGATCGACAATACTGCGTCAAAAAATTTATGAAGAAGAATAAATTAAGGTAAACTTGAGAACAGACAAATATTAAACATGGGCTACTAAAAGCTGTGCAAAACTCAAATTAAGATGAGATGCAAAATATCGGGAGATCTATAGTCAAGAAGGCTGACATAGGGATGCTGTTTCTTACCCACATCTTTAAAATTTATTTAGAAGTAGCATAAAAATAAAAATAAACAAGACGAAATCCCAGGCTAACCAAAAAAAGGAACATTCAAGGCAAGAAAGCTAGGTGTATAATAAATGGAATACTTTGGTATTCCCAAATTTATAAATAGATCAAACAGCTAATATGCAATAGTATCTTGAAGAGCATTACCACATATGGCATAACGCACTGAAATAATGCTAATAGTAACAGAAACGGATTTCTGGGGAACATCGACGCGTAAATAAAGACGAAGCAGAATATAGAATGATAAAGTTCCAGAAATCATGTCAATTATACAGTAATTGATGACATCAAAACAAGACGATACTAATATACCGAAACAAATTGTGATATGATCACCGCAAGGAAAAAGAAAATAAAAGAAAGGTCGAAAAGAAGCCGGAGAGAAGGGATTGGAAAAGTACCAGAAGATTTGTGGAGACAGAGGAAGATTTGGCAGTTAAGGATTCGAAGATGTAGAACATTTTGAAACTAAAAAACATGTACTCATATACAGCCTTGATAATATGTATCTATTACACACTCTTGCAGAAACCCAACACCGAAGTTCTTATTGAAATTCCAAAAAAGTGGCCATAGACAATATTGAAGTTTCTATCTAACAATAAGATTTTATTAAGTTAAACACGCGAGCTAATACAAGCAAAACGTGTACAAATTGCGCTATTACAAAAACATATGTCGTTGACTGCAACTGCAAGAAAAATTACGTACTTTCGATGTGTGGTTCGTACTACTAGAAAAAGACGGCTGGTTACTTAGTATACCAAGGAATCATCGAAACCGGGTTACTACTACGACGGAGTACCGGTTGCTAAAGGGAATGTCTTCACGCGATAGATATAAATCATTAAAAGAGCTCGCTATTGAACTCCCACAACGTTACCAGATAAAATATATCGCCGCCAACTGTCAGAAAATGTTTTGCAAGTAATGGTCTGCAAGGATGCGCGGCATAAGCCATATTTAACAGTATTCACAAGAAGGAACGGTTATTATGGCTCAAACAGTACAATCATGGGACTGTAAATGATTGCGCGAAGAAGTAACATGTACATAGATATGTAAAAAAAAACACTGACAAAACATCAGACTGAATAATTTACCAATTTGCTTCTTCGTATTACAGCTATTCAGACATTGAGTCTTGAATATGTTCGAATAAAACAAAGGGAAAGGGCACAATTCACGCTGTGTGATACTAACCACTAAATTTGGTAGTAATAGCATCATGATGTAGGGTAGTATGTCGGCCTCAGGCGTCGAAGAATTGCCTTTGCCTAAACTTCGGATGAATAGCGCTCCCTACTTCGTTTTGCTGCAAGATATTTTGAACCCGTGTACATTAAAATGATTTCATGAGGATATGCCCGATTATGGCTTTTAACAAGATAACACTCTGTGTCACAAATGGCGCAAGGTAATGCCTTGTTTTGCTGACAATGGCATCCAATTGATAGACTGGAAATCATAGTCCAGATTTACCTTCCAGTGAACACCTGTAGCACGTTCCTAAAGTGAAAATGGTCTAAATTAATGTGAAGTTGTGTGTGGAATTAGTTTGAGGACTTAAAATTTTTACAACTTATTAGGCTAGTATGTAGAAAGTATGAACTATAACGAAAACAATAATTAGGAAGTGTGTCTAATATGATATCTATGTTTCTCGAGAAAACTAGAGAAGTCTCCTCTATGTCATTATACTTATTAATTCAAATAAAAAGCTAAACTATTTATATTTCTTCATTTTCTGCTGTCCCTTGTTATATTACTGTTTCCGCAAGCCACTATCTGTTCCGATATAAATAAGTAACATCCTTATCTAGGTCAACCGTTAATCTGCTAATGAGAGTGCCGCAACTGCAATCTGCATCAACTCTGCTATGTTTACGATCCAGTGATTCACACATAAAACGATTAAGTTCCGGGCTGCTGTGTAAATAGAATCACAACCGAAATAGAAAGACATCAGCAATAAACTGTCATACTTTTTGGGTATTTGTAAGAGTAATCACTGTATATTACGTTTACGTTTTATGTGGGTGTAATTACTTGTTTATATGCAATCAACTAATGTTTAGACGCTGTAGCCAATTGGAATTTGCAATTAAATTAACCCAATTCGGTTATTGAAACCATGAGCAATGCTCAGAATATCTTAATTTAAACAGCTTACGTTACGTAAAGCTGATGTTTAATTCATGGAAGCGTTTGTAAAAGTGAAGAAAAAGAAACAGGTTTTATAAGCGATTGATACGTACTTGTATTTTAGTTGGATATTTGCTTAAACGTATAAAGGTAGACGTAAGGTAAGTAATTTTTAATATTCTTAATAATGGTGTAAACACCATAATAACTGCCAACTACGGCGTATATAAAGAAATATCTTTTATAGCATTACTCCCAAAACATGTTGTTAAAGTAATAAATGTAATACTTATACTTTATACATGTCTGGGCGTTTCTTATTAAAATAAATTGCAACGGTGCTCTTACCACTGGTATTTGTATTAAGATTCACTAGAGATTACTCACCTCGGGTAACAGATGTGATCAAAATCATAATGAAATAGCGCGTACAAAGCAAAAGAGAAATTTCACAGAACACGCAAAAAGAACCATTTTTAAAGGCTTAGAAAAATCAAAGAACTTCAAAAAGATGTGGGGTACATTCGACAGCATTGCCATCCGTAAAGGCAAATCTAAGGTTTTACCACACAGTCTTAGTGATGTCAATACAATTAATAATTGTTTCATTAGTTCTGCCACTTCTTTGGCTACTCCCGTAAACAAATTATCCTATTCCAACAATTTCTTTGATAATGGCTTTGAATTCTCTCCTGTATGCAACAATTGTACATAAAATTTCACTTTACGCACATTGTAGATTTTTATATTCTGGAGCAGTGTGTGCCGGATATATGGAATGCAGCAATTTTGCATCTTTTGTCAAAGGTTGCACAAATTCGAGAACTTAATTAGCTGAAGTTTGTCAGCATGCTGCCGGAGATGTCTAAGATTCTTGAGAAGGTGCTTCACATACAACTATTTCAATACATACGCGCACATAGTATCATACCACACAATCAATCGGGGTTGCACTACTGCTCTTGCAACACCTACGAATGATATTATTGCTGTGATTCATCAAAGTCAAATTACAGCACTTGTACTGCTCAACTTCAGCAAAGCTTTCGATACGGTTAACCAAGAGCTATTATTATTGATCTTACGACATATTGATCTCGGCGGATCACCTTCATTAATAGAAAATTATCTATTTAACCGATTTCAACGATAAAAAATCTTGGAAAAAGTCTCCAGTAGAATCGCAATAATCTCGGGAATTGTACAAGAATCCATTTTGGGGCCATTATTATATTGCCTTTACACCGCCTTCTTCCGCAAGAAAATGTTAGTTTATGCGGATGATTCAGAGATCTATCAATCCTCCGTACTCCGAAAGCATGTCCTAGTTATACATTGTATCAATCAAGATTTGCATGCTCTCGTGTGAACATTATTTCCATCTATACACGAATAAATCCTACGTTTTGTTTGGGAAAAGGGATGTCTGGAAAAATCTAAGAAATATCTTCAGAGTGTCGTCCATAAACAATCAGGAATACAAAGCCTTAAAGTTAATGATTGACAACTTCCGCTACAGACCACAAATAAGTCAGTACATTAGAAAACGCGTTTTTTAATTAAAGATTTTGCGTGAAACATTGGTGTTACCTCAGCTTAAGTACTGAATACCTATTTACCACCTTTTTATCGGTATTCTTATATCTAAAATAATAGGGAAACTGCAGAACTCGTGTTGGAGACTTATTTATGGTATTAGGAATTTTGTATAAATTAACCGAGACGGTTTGGTTAATCTATGCAAAACTATAACTACAGATACTGCGGTTTTATCACGATTCAAGTTCTAGGTTCACGATCATAACACACGGTTAATAGCTTTCTGTAATCCCGGCAACAATGATTAACTCTCTTTAAAAGAAGCTTCTTACATCATATTTACCAATCTTTTTTACTAATTGTCGAATGTGCAGATGTGCTGTGAGTTGAATGGCGGTTGGCGCATTGAAGAATACCCATCTGTACATTATATACTAGTACTACTGGGTTTCAGTTATAAATGAGGCATTGCTTTTATATTATTTTTTAATACGTGATATCCAAGGTTTAGATGGTAGAACAAGATGGCAGTACTTTTTTCGATCACTGTTGAATCTCACCTTGCGATTATCAAAGAAAAATTTACGGTACACATTATGTACACTACCGGCCATTGAAGTTTAGCCAAAATAATATATAATAAAAGTTCAAAAAATCTAAAAATAAAAGGCAACTAATATCAAAAGGACAACTATCAAAATCTAACACAAAATTTATCTTATTATTCATTGTTAAGGAAATTCTTAAATATTTTTTTCTTCAAAGAATCCACCACTTTGCATTAAGAACTGCTTGAACAAGTCACGGCATCTTTTCGATTAATTTTCTTAGCGAATCGTCTGGGATATTTTCCCATTCCTGTTGCAGAATATTCCAGAGCTGTTCCTTGGACGTAGGACCAAGAATTCGAGCTCATCCCACAATAGCTTAATAGGGTTGAGATAGGTACTCTGCCATTGCCACGTTATATTTTTTTAAAAATATTCCGTTCTTTTTTCTATAGAATTTCAATCATATCACAAGGAAGCAATGCAAATATGTTCACTAACGTTATTCAATAAATTAATCCAATGACACGATAACCATTAATTTTTAAAATAAACCTTGCAATATGTTAGTCTTCCAAGTTTACGATTTAAGGCACCTGGATAGCTGGACGTCTTTCGAGATTCCAGCTTTAAAATGATGGGAAAAGAACATTTCTCTCATTTCAACCTGTCCCTCGGTGCTGTTTCCCAGTTAGTAACGGCTAACTTATTCAGACTAATGTTCAAATTGTTTTCGGAAATTAGAGGCTTAAAATATATATGTATGTATATAAATAGAACCAAAGAACCACGTTTGAAGTATACCTACATCATCAAAGAAAGTCTATTTAAGAAAATCTATATTCTGTAGACGTAGAAGATAAAAACGACAAGATCATCAGCGACGCTTTTCCTCTTAAGTTTACGCAGCTGCCGGTAGATGCAGACAACGGATCCCCCACACGTGCCGCGTAAAATGCGGGATATGAGCGTGGCGAAGTTTTTTTTTTTTTTTTTCATAATTTTCTAAGTCTGTATCGGACGGCGCGAAGCGTTTGCTACTGTTTTAAGTGCAGTATACAGTTTGGGAAAAAGTATTTTTTGGGCGAAGGGGACTAAATTGCAGATGGTACTTCAATTCTTTTCTTTTCTTCAATTTCTTTCACATTTGTATCTGCTAACTAATTCAAACAGCTTGCGCTGAAGAATGTATTAGCTGAGGTTAATTAATAAAGGTTCATAAATACAATTAGTGTATTGGTAATATTGAGGGGTATTAGCTTCGCTCCACCAAATAAAAAAATGAGAAATAAAAGTTACAGGTAAGGTTAATTGGGGCAATAATTAACCCAACTTTGTTAATTTCCTTTTAATTTATTTCAATTTACTCAATTATTACGTATTATGTAGTTAAAAAACATTTCAAAATCAAACAATACTAAAGCATTGCCACACTCCGCACCGCAACAAATTTAATTAATTAATCCGGGACAGGTGCTTCGAGGATGCGTGAAACCTCATTTTCAACGCTATGACCGAATGATGCGAGAAGAAAACTCTAAGTAGTAAGTAAAAAAAAGTACGTACTTTCACCGCCTACACACCAAAACTAAGGCATGCGAAAAATACAGAAAGATAGACAAGAGGGTGGTCTCTTGTCATTGTAGTACCAAAGTGTTTCGTAACTTCGCCGCAGGAAGTAGAAGCTTATGAAACTATTTACATACAGAGCAACACAAAATATGAATAGAGAAAACAGACCATTGTTCAGTTCTGTTTGATTTATTAGGGTAGGGCATACACGTTTTAGGTTAAGTACTACAATAACCCTTTCGTCTCTCCATATTTTTCGTCTTAGTTTTAGGGTGTGTAAGCAGTAGAAGTAGGTACTTGTAAATTATATTTATTCTCTAGAGTAGGGATAGAATAATATTAGAATAAGGGTTTCTTTCTTTTCTCATACATTCGGCCATACGTTGAAAATGACGATCGGACACATCCTCAGTTACCTCGGACTGATTGATTAAATTTGCGTGGTGCGGACTGTGTCGATACTTCAGTATTTATTATACTACTCCACAGTTCTTGCTGTCATTATTTCAAAATCGCCTATTGCTAATGTCTCGTAACAAATATTAACAGATGGATGAAGCCATAACGAGTTCGATCATTTATTAAAATACATTTTGCTCGATTCAATACCAAAGGTTTGCATGTTGTTTCCTAGCACAAGTGAAGATAAGTGCAAATATACTAACAGCTGACTCGTTCAGAACTGGATATTTTTGTAAAAAAAAAAAATATTTAAAGGCTAATGTAGCACTGATTGAATATATTGAAATACGTCAAAGATTTAGAATAACCTAGTCCAAAACACGAAATTTGTACAATCGACTGAATCTGGAATCCGCAGAAAATAAATACAAACATTATAAGAAAAGGACATACTTTTAAAGAGCTTGAAAGTACGCTAGGTAACGTCAAGACTAGAGCTTAGTGTTATTAAAGTCGATATTGAACATGGTTGGGAATAAACATTATTAACCTATAAAGCACAAATCCAATAAACACTTTTTTCGGGATATACGTTTTATGTTTAACGCTTTCGAGCCGGATTTTTTATTATTAAATCCTGATTAGATTGTAATTTTTTTTAACAACAACAAGATGAAGGTAAGTGAAATAAACACCTTAAAATGTTATTCGAAAAAAAAGTCCGCCATTTTGTATGGGACATATATATCCCAGTCAGACTTTTTTAGTGGGAAAAATATAACCCATTAGTCGTCGAAATGCAACTTTATTGAAAAAAAAATTCTCCAACACCCAACAGACCCACCCAACAGAGCCAAGACCCAACAGACAGCTGAAAAAACTGTTGGGTTACATATGACCCAATAGGCTCGAAAGGGTTAAAACTATATTTTTAAGGTCACACGGAAAGTACTTAATTTAAGCAAAAATATATCCCCAGTTAGAAGCTTTAAAGAAACCCTACTGAAAATTCGAACGGCAGGGTTAGAGACAAATCAGGGGAAGACTAAATATATGGAAATAAATAGAAGCAACACAAGGGAAAATAATAGTGAAATATAGATTGAAGACCTAAAAGTTTGAAATAGTAAATAAATGCAATAATCAATAAATAAATAAAAGTCGAAATTACAAAAAGAATTCAGGCAAGATATATAACATATTACAAATAGAAACCACTGATGCAAGACAAAAGAATAACTAGAAGAACTATAAGAATTAGTAGAAATGTCTTTCGGGTGTTAATATTATAGATTTATTATGGATCAGCGAAGCGGAGCGGTTATGTATAAGCAAAGCAGAACAGAAATGGGGTATATAACGAGGAGCAAGAGACAACAACACCACTTTAGAAATCTTCTGAAGAAGCTAGCAACATGATCAGCGAAACGTCAAGTCAAACATCAAGTACGCGACAATACCCGAAAGACATTTCTACTATGGATTACGGTCGTGAAAGCCTACACTCAACTATCAGAATTGCTCTTAGACCAGTAATATACCGCAGAATCTGACGCTAACAGTTGGAGAAGAAGAAAATATGAGAACATTTGAAATTGTGAGAAAAAAATACGGGCCCAAGAAATTAAGAAATTCTGAAGCAGAGCAATAAAATCCCAGAGATGGCTCGAACACGGATGGAAACAAAATTATGTAGTGGAACACAAATATAAACAGCTCTAGGGGTAGACCAAAAATCCGATGGTAGTAAGGGTAAGTACCAACCTGTATATTATGTAATTTTTTTGACCCCCTGCAGAATGCTAGCGTGACTTTATGTAACATAGTATACACCGTTCTTGCGCTTCAACTGTTTTTATGGAAACTTTCAACTACAAAGCTTAACATCTGGCATCACTAGAACAAGAAAAAGTAAAAAGCTGAATTTTTGGCATTTATTTGCCTAAAATTCCACGAGGAATCACCAAATTACACAATACTCTATATAGTGAAAAGATTCACGCTTTGAAGTGATAAAACTTTTATTCAAAAGAATAATAATCGATAATGAAGAAGATATTGAATGGCCAATTTTTACAAGGCATCCTGTATATACTGTACTGTTTTAACGAGAAAAAATTGAAAGAAAAATCAATTTTTCGAAATTAATTAAATTAAATGTTAGAGTCTGCAGATCCGGGAGTGTTCCTAAACATTCTTTGGGCAATTTAAATTCAAATAAATATCAATTGACGAAACTTAACGAGTATTAAAATTTGAGGCTAGAACTGCGACGTTTCAATATATATAAACTCTATGTTTATATGTTCAGCGCCGGAACTCCGCGTATTTTCAAACCACCACACTTGACTACCAGGTGTGTCGGTAATTCTTTTCCGGTTTTTTCGCTAAAG
>CACRWH010006954.1:0-10249 GCA_902655005.2 Marronus borbonicus | reverse complement strand
TATCATTATTATGGTGGTAATACACGTAATATGCATTTGGGTTAACATTGAAATCGTTTTTATAGTTATGTGTTGTATACAGCAGTAAACTGATAAAATTAGAGTTGAAAATACATTAATCCCGCCAAATTTGTGGACGTCCAGTGAAAGAATTTAATAGCCGTAAATGTAGTGACGTGTATTTCATATTTGTGGTATATATTCTAAATTCCTGCTATATTGAACATAGAATAAAAGGATCTATCCTTGATAAATACAAATAGAGGTATAGATATAGATGGACTGCATAATAAAACAGGGACTATTGCCAAACACGCATTTAATATCCATGAATTTAATTGCCGCTGAATAGAGAATTTTAGATGTTTTAGAAACATGATAAGCAGGCGACATAGTAATATATACGTATAAAAATTATTGGAAATATTTGGTGTATATTTAATATGGATACATTTAATTACTAAAGACAAGATTTAACGTTTTGGAAATAAGGAAAGTGTATTCCAAGAATACTTCATCACTTGGGAGGTTCGAAATTACATTGAGCGATGAGAATTCAAAAATCTTTAAAATAAATGAATATTTTTGTTTAATATTTAGCAATTTATAAAGAGGAAAACTATTTAAAGTTTCTGATGAAGGCAATATAGTTTTATTAAAACAAAAACTCTTAGCCACGAAAACCGATACTACCAAGCAAAATCTTCCGGTTCGAACTATAAAATTAATGTAATACATGCGGTGAATTCATTTATCCACTAAATGGAGGTTTGCATCAAATAGAAGTAAGGTTACACTATATAACATTTTCTTGAATGAGAAATTCATACATTCTTGTAGAATCAACTAAACCATAGTTACCGAATTTTAAAACTGTTGATGCAATAATGTATTTGGTTGAATGAAATAAATGCTTATATGAACAAAATATTTGGTTACGTTAACAATAGGATTTGTGGTAGATCCTAAACTAGTTTCTACCGATAACATTTCGAATAGACACGCAAGCGCAAGGAGTGCGTTAGAGAATCTGAGCTCCTTTCCTGAACAGTTCGGTGCTGTACAAATACGCAATGAATAACAGTCTGTGTGATGTTCCTGCGTACTAACATCAGTTACACCGTTGACTGCAACCCCCTTACCCTCAAGCGCTAAAATTTTTTAGGAGTTAAATGTTCACTCATGCGCTGTCTGTTGGGTATAATTTTTGAAATGTCTTTTTTTTTAAGTAAATTTCTTTCGGATCTCGCGGACAATAGGTAATATATTATCACATTAAGTGAAACATTTTATAAGAGGCCAAGCAGGTATATATTAGTGGTAATAATTACGAAAAAAGAAAGGTAATCGGACCTTCAACTACGTAGAATTACTAATTGTTCCATTATACAGTTTTCGTGGTGTTCCATGTTTGCTGCTGGGAAAGTTGGTTTGCATCGCGGAGATAAATAGTTATAGTACATGAATTACGAGTTTGAGCAGAACGAAATTTTAACTTAAATTTTAAGTGGAATTAATACCTGTACCAATTCCAGAAACAAAAATTTGAGAGTATAATAGCACTACTAGTATGAACTGTTGTAGTACAATCACATTTTCGCGGGAAAGTGGCTCTGTTTATGCTGATCACGTGTCAAAAATGGCAGAAATGTTGGAACCTACCTATTTTTTTGTCAATGACGTCTCTTTCTTTATGTTAAAGTTCATAGTCAAAGAAAGAAAATTCATGACATTTTAAAGTATGAGAGGTTTCTATCAATCAGTAACTTTATAATAGGAACTTGAACCGTTAAAAGCAAGATGCAATATTCGACAAACACAACTTTCACATATTGTGCGTATGAGACATAAATAACAGAAGCATTTGTTATTCTATTACTTGAAAAACTTATGTGGTACACTATAATATTTTATAGAAAAAAACAATAATTCGGGGATTTTTACATTGATCGAACGCTAAAGCTTAATCTGACCAATTCATTTCATAGACGGATAGATTCACGATGAAAACCAAATAGTGAAGATATATCCTGGATTCACTGCTACACCATTACTAAAATCCAATACATTTGCAATATGAACAATTCAATTCCATGTGCTCCATAATCTAAACTTTTGCGGACTGAATCAATTTCGATAACCAAATTTTCCCAACCTTCGCCCTCATACCATTCTCCCATCACTATCACCAACCCCAATTCGCGGTTGCGTTCGAGCTAGGATCGCTGTAAACAACGCGAAAACTTTCCAATTGAATTAGAACCTGCCAAATAAATCACTCAATCAAATTTATTCCGACTTAGCGCCTCGTCAACACGTAGAAGGCAGGGAGGTTGGCAGCCGTCCGTTTGGGATATTCCGTACCTGTCTACCGGTGGCACATCTTTCGTCTTCTTCGTTATGTGTTCGAGCGATTGTGTCAAGTTGAGGTTTACGGCTCTCGGTAGTGTCTGGCGTAGAAGCAGCCGCTGTTAACCGACCCTCCGCCACCGTTCTGTACTTGCCGGCGATGGAAAACGACAGTTTTATGATCGCGGCACGTTTTCCTATCTACCCCCGGAGCCGAAGTGTTACCCTACCTGCTGTTACACATCGGCGTTTATCCAATTAAATTGCGCTCGTAAAAACTCAGCACTATACTGATTAGCTGTTTTATCGCTTGAGTACACACATGGACAGGTTGATGCGTTAAAGTGGAATGTTATTTATTGCGGGGTAAAACGAGGTTTTCAACAGCATAAATAACGTATCTGCTAAATTGTTGTGTTGTAACCCGTAAAGTAACTCAAATAAAAATTACAGCATTTATGTATACAAGCTGTCTCATCTGTAACAGCATCGGTCGATTACGCATTGGGAAATTCTGGCAGTGCGCTGAGATCGACATGTATTGAATTAAAAACAATAACCTGATACTTCTAGTTATATCAGAAGCAGCTGTCATTTTTTTAAACACCCTATATACTATAATATTTTTGAATTCTTAATCCAATTTTCTTGTTTGTTTGATAAATCAGTTATGCACTTATTTTTATTCCAAATTTTTGTTTAACATTATAAATATTTGAAACCATAAAAATTATAATTTAAAATATTTTTTATAAAATATTACACGACGAAATCTAGCGCAATGACATGACGACCGTATAAATTTAATAAATGTAAATATAATGTGATAGCGTGTTCGTCGAATATTTTAAATACGTCAGTTGGTGTATGTCGTCGAAAAAGCGTCTAACCAAGCTCCCTCTATATCGCGCGCGCAAACACACCAAACTAAACGTGTCCGGTAAATAGTTTTAATTATTCCGAGAGCGTATAAAATCGTCATTATTTAAACTGGACAACGCATTTAATGAATATAAAAAAAATTTACGAGCGATACCGCGTGACGGGCGATTTGACAAATTGTTCCTAGTTCGACGTGTCGCGTGCTGCGAACGCATCGACGAAGGCCCGAGAAAGCTGAGGAGGGTGACCGCGGCGCGACCACGTGTGTGGTCCTTTTCGAAATGGTGCCAGCGCAGCCCTTCACCTCGCTTCTTTTCTCTGTTTTTTTTTTGTTCCGGGCGCGCGTTGTTTTGTTTTCCGTTATTTTTTTGCGTCGTTGATAACTTATCACGCCCTGATATTTTAAATACTCCTTGGCCACGCACCGCGTCAACGCGTAAGCCGTGGTGAAGGGTTTGGTATGGTTGGTGTTTTTCGACACGTAAATGGAAGTAACTATAATAATATTTTGGGGTTAGTACAAAATGAAATAACACACCAGATTTTACGTGTTTCATATAATGTAATGTTATATTTGTGAGTTTTGTACCCATTTGAAAGATATTTCCTTTTCCTTCGATAGTTTAAATGAGCAAATTGCAATAAATAGCGTTTACGAAAGATGAATTAATGGCCTAAACTAACTTCAAAACCATAACATTTGTGCGCTCTCTCTACGCAAGCATGTCAAGAAACCCGCGTTCTTTCAAAATAACTGAAATTGATGCAAAATTGGGACTTGGAATAAATTTGAAACACTATGATGCTTCAAATTACTTTCAAATTATACAGCGACGAAATACGTCTTAACTCGAGCTAAAAAGACTTGATCATCTTGGAGTTACCTCGTTCCTTTACTACCGACAGTTTTTGTTAATAATTAACCAGTCTACGATACATGTTTCATTTTAACAATGTTTTACATGTTTGCATTTCCCTTAGTTTCTTTTGTATAAATCCATTTGTATTACAGCGTGTCGTAGTCTGCCAAAGTTCGCGATTTAAAAGGCCAAAAGGCATCACTTAGACCGTTGTTGCCGGAGTACAGACAGAGGTGAGTACAGACAGAGTTCTCGTGGCACTAGTGACAGCAAATTTAGCAAAGTAGTACTTTTAACATTGTTATACATACATATGAAGCTTTATAGTACGACAATAATAACGACTGCAAATTATACTAAAGTATCGATACACTCCGCCGTTTAGAGAACTCGTGGCAACAGTAAAACTAACTGTTCCGGCTTAAACAATTAATAACTTTTCTGGTGAAAAGTGTTATTTGCCACACTATCACAAAGTGCTTGCTATTACACTATATTAATAATAGCTGATTGACGTCTACACGTAGTCTAGCTACATCCTCGGTTAAAAAGGTGGTCGTTAGTCAGTGGGAGAGTGATGCAAGATAGGTAAAAACAAGCAATATCGGAAAAGTTATGCACCCTAGCGTCACATTAACGGTTAGGAAAAACAACAAGATAAACGGTAGCCGCGACGAGCAACGGTGCCAGCATCTAGAAGTTCGTGTCTCCGCGACGCTATGGTACGGATATTGTCGAGTTTTAATTCCGAATTTAGAACTGAATAAAGACGAATAAATTTTTCGAAGCGCCACATATTTATAGCTTTTTTTTTCTCCACTATCACCAAGAAACATATAATTTACTATTTAATTGTTTAAAACTTTAAAACAAGAAACTGAAGGTGTTTGTCTTTTCCTAACAATAATAGTTAAATATTCTCATGCATTGCAACAAATAGCCTAAACTTTTAATGTGTCTGTACCTATAGGTAGCGGTAACATGCGATCTGTTCCCAATGGGATGTTTCATCTTCATTTCGTATTTCAAACAGGAAATTAGTAAGTTTCGCAAAAATTCACAGTTACTAAGCCCTGAAGTGATATTGTGGTCAGCTCAATTGGCCCGCAGCAACTACCGGCGACGAAACTTTGCTGATTTTCTTATCTACGAGCGTCCCTGTTAGTTATAATTGCATTAGAGTCGCAGCAGCCGGGAGAAAGTTTAATTCCACCTCAACCGTGGGTTACAAACGGCGGCTTATCGGTAAAACGGTACGAATAGACTGAGGGCTTTTCGAACCACGAAGCTAATTTACAACGCGCTCCGTTTCCTGTAATCCACTTTCTAATTTAATATTCATAATAATCGTCTACACCCGTAAGATAGTTTAAAATTCAGTACCTAGAGGTGGATAAAGCTTGTAACTCTGTAGTTTCTAGAATAATAAATAAAAGCAAATCCTGTTGTAGTTGTTGGAAGGTTTTATTTTGTAGTTTAGGAGATACCTGATATAGATTTTAATTGATTGATAGTAAATTATAGAATCTTACTAATTGCACTAATTTACATTTTACTGAAGTTTCGTATCCTTTTTGTAAATTATACAAGGTAAGTCGCCTCTGTGGACTCTCCAAAAATTGTATCTTTGTGAATGAAGATCTTTCAAAACGGTTTTTTTTCTGTTATGAGGTCTGACTGTGGTCATGGTTTAAATTTATGTTGAAACCTACAGGGTGTGCGATCACTTCGTAGATACCCAAAGCTATATATACATATATATATTCTTTTTGAAATGGAACATGCTTGATTTTAGTACACATTTGAAGTCGCCATTAAATTCTGAGGCAACATGTAATAAGGTACTATTGTCCTAAAACTAGGCCTTTCACAGTCTTTTCTTAATAAGCAGGTATTGGGATCATTGTCCATTTTACCATGTCATGTACAGAATCAGTAAACAGTAAACACGTTTGCCGTCCTGGGAACTGCCATCATCATCAACCATCGGATAAGAGGTGATTAATGAAACCACGAATCATAAACCTACAAATTTAAATCCTAATCTTTGTTTTTTGTAAACATATGAAGATCTGATTCATACCCGCGTTTACAGTTATTGTGCAACAAACAAGTTCTACCTACTGGCACACCAACTCCCGTCGCTAGTAAACCCTGCGGTCTCTTATATGGTGGACATTCAGAAAATAATATGGTTGAGGTCTGCAATCACCTCCATACGAACAAATGGCTGTATGCAAGAAATTTTAAAATATTTCTAAGACACTTGTGGAGTCATAATCGTACCATTTTCATCACCTTTCCGCCGTGCATATGAAAGGGTTGATTGGTAAAGCTTCAGCAGGGGTTTCACAGTTATTAGACGTTTACAGAAATCATTATTTCTACGAAGATGAGCATTAGATAAACATAATTTTTGGTACCTAGGTTAGGCAAGAAAGGATTCAATATGATTCTGAATTGCTAATCAGATGCGCTTAATATTGGCTTAAGTTGGTACGACATATTCTAGTTAAAAAGTAATTTCTTGTAGAGCACCTGTATATGTTATATTTTAGATTTCAATTTGCAGCATTTTTGTAAGTGAAACATTCTGCGTATATTAATATATTCTATTTTTCAATTTTTAACAAAATTCTAACAAAAAAGTTAATTATTTGAAATCAACCAGATTCTCGTTATAGCGATTTTTTGAAACTTAACCGCTGTTAATATTTGTTTTGTTGGTATGTTTAGAACTGAGTAAACATTAATTTTAGAATGAATACGCCAATCTCTTGCTAAGACTGCTAATTTACCGATCGAGTCGGACTACGATTTAAAATAAACCTCCTCGTAATAAACACAAAAAGGCCGGTTTTTGTGTTTATTACGAGGAGGTCTTATACGAAAGAGAAATATATTGACAGATATGAGTCAAATGTAATAATGAAATTAAATTTAGATTTTTATGTGGAGCATAATGTTCTTTTAACTATAAAACACAACTTTTAATGGACAAACACTAACCTCAACGCCGCATGCCAATAAAGCAACACGTCCGCCTATGATGACAGCGTATTTGTTGTTTAGTAAATCTCTCCGTGGGGAGTATATGCTGTAAATGTGCTTTTCTCTAATGAAACGCGCTATACGTGTTGTGAGTACTATTGTTATTAAATATCATCACATTCGATAATTATTTGAACGTTTCTGTCATGGCAAACTGGTAAAATAAATATTGAGGAAACTTCAGTTTTAGAAGTCTCTATAATGAGAAAATAGTAAATTTTAACCAGTTAATATGTTAGTCATTTTTAGTCTAGGATTTTGCAAAAAATAACATAATATACATAAAAAAGTGATCTTTAAACAAAAATATTTAAAATTATGTATTATCTCCATTGACGGCTGGTTTACGGTAATATGTATTTTCTCTCACTACGTTTACATCTAAAAATCATAGATTTTGCCTGATGTTTTCGTGAGCAAACAGTTACAACATTGATGAATAAAGGAACACTTAAAGAAATAGTTTGTTAATGTAAAGGGATTATGGTAAAAAGTTAATCTTTTTACTATCACTACTTAAGGCAACTTTAACGCACATAGCACGTAATCTTCACAAGTACTATCCAAATCTTTTCGATTAACAGTTTCGTCTAGTTTCTTTTTACTTTCCTTTTATCTATTTACTCACCTTTATTCTTCTTAATCCTATGTCATTCTATTGTAGCATGTATGGCGGTTTGGATTGAGTTCATTCCATGCTTCTTTGGCATGTTTTTTCACACCCCTTTGTTCTTTCTGTGTTCTTTTATTCCTTTCCTTGTTATTCCTCTTTTTTAGTCTTTTTCCTTTATTCCCTCATCCATGTTTTCCTAGATCTTCCCCTCGGCGCTTTTTCTTTTATTTTTGTTTCGTATACTTTTCTGGTAAATCGCACATTCGGCATACTTGTCCAAACCATCTTAGTTGATCTTTTGCTATTATGTCGTTGAAAGGATCAATTTTTAATTAATGTCTGAATGTTTCATTTGGTATTTTGTTTCTTCTTGTTTTACCATTAATCTTTCTTAACAATTTCATTTCCATTACTTTTATTCTGGATTTGTTAATGTGGAAATGATATCGCTGATTCTGACTATTTTTTTTTACTACTTCGGTTTTTGTTTTCATCGATTTCCTTTTTGACTTACAATAATGCTTTCATTGAGTTGAATATTATTCCTGTTTCTTTTCTCTTGTTTGGTTCCTTGCACATTTGAAAGTTCAATTGTACCTATTATATTTGTCCTATAGTTGGTTTTTGTTTAAACTGTTGGACAACGAAGTTGCATTATTATTATTGTTGTAAGAAGAGCAAAAAAAAGACAGAATGAACCCAAAATTCTTTGCTGATACGGCATTGCGTAATACCATACCAAGTAAGAGACCATTAATAAGCATATAAGCCTCTCTAAATTAAATTCACTCAAAGAGTTTTACATTCTTAACAAAGATCAAACGGTTGGAGCAATATAATAGGCTCCGAGAAACACCTGACTCAGGTTTGAATTTCCAAGATGCTATTGGACATTACACGAGTAAATACTTACGAATTTTAATGGAAACTTTACTAAATTTGCCTGATATAAATTCTATTACTTATAAACATTCTATTTTCCCGTTCCAAAATGCACAAATCTTCGTCAAGCCATATAACAATATTTCCAGCATTTCCTCCGCCATTATTACCTCGTAAAAGCTTTAAGAGAGGGTCCCTATACATTTTTCAACTTACCTTGCGCTTTATTTTAATTCAACCCGAGATTTACTCCCAATCTTAACTCCGTTAAAATTTTAAATCGTAATTTCATAGCAATGAATGCGCTTTAATAAACAATGTGTCTCCCTATACATGGCGATGGTGGCGGTTTTGTCGGGCCATGTGTCCCTTCTATAAGAGCCAATTTAAATGTATAGAATTACTTGTATCACTCCCCCGATTGTATTATCTTGTTTGCAACCCTTACGTTAAGTTAACTTAAACGCGTAAAATATTTCTCACCGGGGAGACGGGGTCCTTATACGTAGTGATGAGAGAGAACGCCGCTTATTGAATTAATTTATTCATTAAATTTGTTTAGAAGCCGCCCAAGGGTGGACTGATTGGATTCTGTGGCGTGTCATCCTTCGGTATTATGGGGAATGGATTGTTTTCTCTATTCCGAATTATATTATGTATAGCTGTGTCGGAATTTTTAAGCATGAACTGGTTGTGTTCAACATCTTTATTGCCTACATCCTCCAACTGCCTATGCGGAGTTTCAGTATCGACAATTTACAGCAGCTGGATAATATCCTCGCTTTAAAATTAGGTATTAAACCCACTTGAACTATTTTCCTAGTAGCGCAGTTGTTTGGCTGACGGTTGGCCTTCAGTTGGTACAACGTCGTACGGTCGCAATATCCGTGACGGTTAGCGAGGGTTGGTAGAGCGTCAGTAAACTATATAAAACCAATGATATTTTTTCTAGCGCTGAGTATCGATCAGCAAAATCAGTTCAGTGTTGGTTGACACCTGGAAAATGATAATCACTATGGTTGGCAGTCAACACTTCAGTGACATAAACAGGTCGACGGTCAGCAGGCCAGTGAACCAATTTTCAGAGAATGTTTGTTAAAGGTCGGTGCACTGCAGTAGATAGTTTGCCCAAAGATCAGGTAAGTATGTAAGAACGTTGTGAGCTAATGTTCGGCTAAATGTGTAAACATGTTTAAACTTTCACCTAATGCTGACATCGCTGCCAACGTCAAGCTAAGCGATCTATGATTGGGAGCCAACCTTGCGCCAATTGTCTATGTTACTAGGAATTTACTGTGTTGCCTAACATGCGAAACACTTTTTGCTAGTCTAGAGCTAAATAGTTTGGTTAAGGATGGTATGCCAGTTTAAATATATTGTTTGTGTTGCCTGGTCTTATTTACTTTTCATTATGAAGGTAGTAAATAACAAGAAAAAATAGCTTCTAAAAATACAATATGATCATAAGAAAACGTAGTCGAGAATGCCGTGTTTTTTTTTATTATGTTTATGTTAGCGGCAACTACATCTAATAGCTGAATCCAGGATTGAAACTTCAAATTACGTTGACATTTATTGTAGTAAGTCGCAAACTAGGTAGCGCTAGACTCAA
>CACRWH010006953.1:0-10256 GCA_902655005.2 Marronus borbonicus | reverse complement strand
TCTTTAGCGAAAAAACCGGAAAAGAATTACCGACACACCTGGTACACCTTGTTTTGCAACTTAAAATTGTTTTGCGAGCGGGGTGCCTACGTCCCACCTACGTGCAACTATCGCGTTTACTACGTTTCGCACATGCATTGCTCAAATTTACAGGTTACCTTAGGGGGATTACAGAGGAATTACGTACTTCCTTTGCAACCGGAAATGTGCTACGCAAGTACTTACAGTTTTATCTTAGGGGAATTACCTTTTTAATTTTGATTACAAAATGTCCCAAATTGATTATATTAAAAAAATTGTGCACATTTTCAAACAATTTTTGCCTCATTCTAGTTGTTGTTTATGGAGTACGTTTACACCCCACATGATCAACGTAATTGATGATAGCCTAGCCTGAGGAATGTTAATTAAATTGAGGTTCTAATTTAATATTATGCTCGATCGTGTTACACTTGAGGATTCGATCTTTCCATAGCCGTAGTGAATTATATGTTCTTTGAATCTAGTGCCTATCGTCCGTTCCGTTTGTAAAGCCCAGAATAAAAGAAATTTACACCCAATTTGGCTTTTTCTGAGCTCATCAAACATAGTCTTTCAAAGGTAGAGCCATTGTTGATTTAAACCATACGTAATCAAACATTCTTTATATTAAATAACCTATGGAGGCTATAGAGTAGCCTATTGTGAGCCTTTTTATAAATCACAGCAAAACAGAAGAGAAGACTTAAGCTGATAATATTTACATTTATACACTTGCAAAAAAAAGTACAATACAAGATAATTAAGCAATGCCCAACGTGATTTCATTTAGATTATTTAGA
The DNA here is from genome assembly GCA_902655005.2 of Marronus borbonicus. NCBI lineage: Eukaryota > Metazoa > Arthropoda > Insecta > Coleoptera > Scarabaeidae > Marronus > Marronus borbonicus. Next base: position 9,435 of record CACRWH010006953.1, on the reverse strand, counting down.
TCTTAGAAGTTTGGGAAAATGAAAACAATTTTGGATAATATTCTTCTTATCCTTCTATTACCTAAAAAATAATGTAATGTAAAAATAAAATAAAAAAAAAGATCCAAAAGATTATCGCAAAAACAAAAGATCTTATTAGGATCAGAAACTGAATAATGAATAATTACACTGCCAAGTTATCTCAGATATAATCATACGTACCCAATCAGGAAAATAATAGAGGTCTTCGAACGATAAACGATGATAGACAAACATTAAAAAAATACAACTTCTCACACCACTAAATATGTTTACTAACTAACTGTACTCGAAATAGCTAATATTAACTAACCACGAACATATCGAACACAATTAATAAAATCAAATAACTGAACCGATACAATACTCGAACTTTATTAAGAATAACACAATTTACCTTGGATATTGCTGCAAGTTCGATTCTCCGTAAGCACGAACGTAAAACATTATCTATGAATCAATGACAAAATAAGCGTTACTGCAGGAAATAACCCGTTATCATTACTCTATCGCAACGTTCCGAGGAATCTCTACACGCATTATTCCATTCAATAAGAAATTATTCGCCAACGCATTTCCGTGAAAGATTCGAATTTCCCGAGACAGTATCGTTGCTAATACATTGTTCGAAATTTGGGAAGTAAAGCAAGTAGGCACGTACTCTTCTTGTATTTATGCATAGTAATGATAATTGACGATGGGAGAAAAAGATTAAGTTCATTGTTTTGGACGACGGATGCGGTAAGAAAACATTCTCAAACCATGTCTTAGGCGATCAAGTTAAATGTTCTGTTTACGTACTCGGGTAATTACGATGCGAATTTGACAAGAACCATTTTCTAAAGTGGCTCATAAAATTGGGATGTAACTGCGAAACATGAACTTTGTAAATTAAATTGTCAGAAATTAAACGGTGCAGTGATTGTTAGACGAAGGTTGGCAGCATATTACCGCGAGAAAAACATTTTGTTCAAATATCATTGGATATATTCGATTCATGTAAGACAGCAAAATACCACGATATGTAACCATCTGCGCCGATGGTGCTAATGCAGTCGTAACAGGCAATCACAAACACGAACTTCTTGTAAATTATACACCGAGAGAAAAAATTGGTAAACTCAACTAACTTTGTGCGTTAAACGTACTCAACAGCCCATGTGGCCTAAAACAGCATTCGAATGGCTGAACCTTTTGAGTTGAATCAACTTTAAAATGGACTTTCAACCAACCTACATTAAAAAATGAACACGCACGAATCGCGTAAATCTGAATGTGCAAACTTTTAAATAAAGAATATTTTTACACAACTCTATTTGTGTCTGTTGTGCGAAGAGAATTCTGTAGTTGATCTAAAAATAACATGTTTCGAACCACAACCAACACGAATATTGCTTTGATTTAACAAAAATAATTGAACCAAGGCTAGTGAGTTCTGTTAAGTTGTAAAGTAAGTTGGACATACTCGCTAAAGTGTTGAATGAAGAAATTTTTAGTTGAATAAAGACGTAAATGTGCAACACTTCTTCACAAACTTGGCAGAAATGTGCAATTATTCAAGAGTAGTGACACTTCATGCAGACTTATCTGACATTAAAATCAGGTGTATCTCTTACGAGTTTTCATTCAATTTGCATCGTTTTCTCTTGTCATACTTTTGATTAACGTCCTTTGAAGATTTGATTATGACTAGAGCGCGGCAAGTGGAAATTACCGCCAGTTGAGCGAATTCGACAGAGATCGAATTGATGGTTCGCAGGAAGGTGGTTTTTCATTCAGGGAAATTGCAAATCGCCTTAACCGGAACCAATCCACTATTACGCGCTGTTATTAGTCATGGATTAGGGAAAAAAGAACTAATAAGATGCAGGACAGCCACCATCGCTCAATGGCACTAAGACACCGATCTCCAGTACCAGATCGATGATTAGGTAATGAAAGTCGCCTTGTGACCGGTCGATCCGTTTATCGCCGTATTGGAGCTTTAGGCTTTCAAATTTATCAACCACATCTTGTGCTACCACTTACGGCTCAACACCGACATCAACGCTTGGAGTAATGTAGCTTGCGAATGCACTGGGTCCTGAAGTAGCATAGGGTGCAATCTCGACTTTGTATAGGGATGCACGATGGCCGCAGGAAGGTGAGACGAAGACGAAGGAAACGTCGGGATATTTAATTATCTTTTCAAATACATATGCATCAAGCCGTGCAAGTTATAGAATGGGGTACTATAGCATATGGCATATGGGAATAGGTCTCAGGTGATGTTCATCCAAGATACCATTACGTGGAAGCCCATATTCCATTATCACCTATGATAATTTTTCCCACCTAAATTATATCATTATCGAAATAATGCCGAAACTAATGAATTTTGCTGTAGCATGATGCACGAACGCAACTAAGAATTTCGAAGATAACAGACCGAAAGATTTTTAATTGACGATACTAACTAGTAATTTGGTGTGCACACTGAGTCTTGCCGTGGAAGGATATGACATTAATTTACGAACAGAAAATGAAATAGAAAAGTAGTTAATGTCAGTCTTTCCCACAATTGTCGTTGGCAGGACTTATACTATTTCTATAATTTCTACGCCTCAAAGATATTTGACTAAAAACAGAATTTTGTTCTAGGAATAGGGCTTTCTACCACTAGATAGACCTTTGATCTTTGATAGGTGGACAATGTGAAATACCAAGAAGAGGTGTGGGGATGGCGCTGATGACATAACCTCGTAGACGTTTATTTTTAATATTACAATAAAAAAAAAAACGATGACTTAGTCCTATATGAATAATTTTATAGATGGCTTTCAGCTGGCCCGAGGATGAGCTAAACATAGCACGAAACCGGTAGCTACCGCCACTTTTCTTTCGTTTTCGCTTTAGAATTAAAGAAAATTGGAAAATTCGTTCTACAGAGATCGGCAAAAAGAATCAAATGAAAAAAAAAAACCTTTTCTGTTTTCTTTTTTTTTTTAATGAAGTCCTGAGAATGAGAAGTGCTTGAAGAAAGATTATCACGTAGTCAAGTAAAAATTGTTATGCGACTTCCATTACCTGAGGATAAGCTAAACATAGCTGGCAACCGGTAGCTAATTATTTTGTGAGATTTGGACCATCTTTTTTCTATTTATCTCGTAATTATTATAGTTATTATTGTATTATATTCAACTACGTTAAAATAAATTCCTAAATACCTATTATCAACAAAATCTGATTTAATAGATCTTTATCTAACAGAGGAAGTAACTATGCCTAAATAAAATAATCTCTCCGATACCCACAACATTTTCTTCTAATGCAACAAAAAGAACATCTGTTCCAAAAATACGCTGGAAATTTATCAGTAATCAACAAAATTTCTTTATTTATAATTCAAATTCAGTTAATTATATCTTGAAACATACTACAGTCCTTTTCTACGTATGAAAATATCAATAATAAATTATAATAATAATGTTGATAAATCTTTTCCCTATTTAGCTTTCTTAATGTCTAACATAGCTTTGTAATTTGGGCAATTATAAAAAAATTCCCTCAAAATCCGCCGGTTCCAGTACAATCCATGGTTTCCGTATCCAAATAATGCATGTGAGTAGTATTAGACATATAATCACTAAATTCACACAATCATTTTTTTATTAATAAGCAATAAATAATTATAAAACGATTGTGGAATTTCGATGTTTTCAAGTAATGGAAAAATTCCGGGAAAGAGCCACCATTATTGCTTTACCTTACAAAACATGTAATAAAGTGTACACACAGAAAAAGATACATGTATTAAGTGTTAATATAATACAATTCTATAATTAGTTGTGCATTCTGTCAACAGATGTGGCTAGTAAAATACTCCATAGTAGAAATGTCTGTCGGATGATGTCGTGTAGTTGATATTTAACTTGACGTTTCGCTGACTATCCTGTCAGCTTCTTTAGAAAATTTCTAAAGACTGTCAACAGTCTGTCTAACAGTCTTTAGAAATCTTCTGATAGTCAGCGAAACGTCAAGTTAAATATCAACTACACGACATCACCCGAAAGACATTTCTACTATGGATTACGGTCGTGAAAGCCTACACTCAACTAGTAAAATACTCAATATTAAATGAATACAAAGGGAAATATAATAAGTGGCATGAACTACAGTTACAAGTTGTGAAATTGTGTTATTGTAGCTGTTTAAGTAAATTACTCTGCTGAATCTCATATTAGGTGTAGATTTTAATCACATACGTGACCCGGTCTACTAAAAGCGACCTGACATGAAAAATAGGTTTTCGAGTAAACCGCTAATCAAGAGAGAGTGGCTCCGATACAGCAGGACAAATTGTTGACAAGCAAGAGAAAGGGAAATTACAAATACAGCCTTTGTATCAAGAGAATAAAGTTACTACTACTAGAAAATATCTGTTATATTGAATGAAAGTAGTATTTTCTATAAGTTATTCACTTATTTTGGACAAACAACCGCTTTCCAGAATTTAGTAATTTTGTACTAAATATAAAAGCGCCACTTAATTCCTCCAAGTAATTATTACTTGTTTCCAGTAATCCTCCAGTAATTCTGAGTGTATGTAATAGACTTAAAAAAGAAACTCATTCTTGAATAGACAAGAAACACATTAAAACCATCGCAATATATTCTATCGTTAAACGAAACATTTTCTTTCTCCAACTAGTTTCTCTATACTACAAATCCAATAAAAATTCTAAGGAAAAAACCATTAACAAATTTAATAAATTTCCAGTCATAACAACGTTTTAGTTTTTAACTGCATCGGATAAAAACCAGCAATACCAGCAGTTCCATAATAAATTACCACCGTACTGTTTAAAAAATGCAATAAGGTGCGCACCGACTTTATAGATTTTCACGTCTAAAAATACTGCCCATCGTTATTTTCCTGAAATAAAAGCTTCTCGAGATTTAAGCGAAGATAATTTTAATTTTCCGCCGGCACGGTTTTCAGGGTCAATTAACGAAAACCCACGGTCAATGTCATGCCGTCGTTTTTCTTCGCGGCCGCGCTTTTTTACGTACAGTTACGGCTAGTTGCCGTTGGCGCCTGCCGGTATTCCTTTCACTTATTCAGGCGATGCGGTGCTGCGTATAGTACGTATGTATGTGTACAGCGCGCTAGTAGACGCGATGATAGCTTTTTGTCAAGGGAATTCACGCCTCAACGCTTCGGATTATGTATATTATTTCTAAAAATAACCTTTTTCTTGACGTCGTTATGAAAAGTCAAGTTTTGTCTTTATTCTTTCGTTTTCGCTTTAAAATTAAAGAAAATTCGAAAATCTGTTCTACAGAGATCGCCAAAAAGTAAGAATCAAATTTTGCGCTGTCAACTTTTAGTCTCAGAACTAAGTGCGCCACGTGGAGATAATAGCCAATAAGAATTCGGCTAAAATTTAATATTTCTAGCCCTGATCGTAGTCTAGACTATAATTCGTAACAGTTGACATTTATAATAGCACCATTGGTGATAATCGTCCATAATACACATTACCAACAATGAGGGCTGGTGGCGACGTAAATGGAAAAATCAAAGCGTTGCAAAGCCACAGTGCAACAGTATTATAAATTCAAACTTGCACATTTCAAGTGTAAAAAAAAAATTGTACACCAGTAATCAAACATGAATTTTAAAGCTGAAGACTAGTAGATACTATACGATGCCGTCTTCAGAATTATAAAAAAGGATCCGTTTCGTCGCAATAAATTTATAAATTTAATTTAAAGTTACTCCAAAACCTGACATGTTACACGATTTCTGCGGCCGGATTCATTGCCAGCGTCGACATTCACCTCCTGTGATTTCTGTAACTGTCCTGCGCAGGGTCATTGATAACTATTTCTTCTAAAAAGCACTTTGCGGGGTACCGATAATTTGCTATTCGAACGTTTCCGTGTTACACGGATCCATTATCCGAAACCTCGGATCCGGATCCGCAATTTCGAACCTGGATCCATTATCGGAAACATGGTATCTGGAACTGCTATTCGAAATCCAGAACTCAGATTTTTTGTCCAATTGAATCCGTTATTATGGATGGATATTATGCAGTAGGTCGGGTTATTTTCAAACATTGCTGTAATGATCACCAGATTTATGGACACCTATGTAATGGAAAGTTGCTTTGAATTCTGAGCATGGAAACAACACAAATTCAATGTATTCTTTATTAAACACTTTCTCAACATAGCTCATTTACCTTCTATGTAGCAAAGTTTTGAATTCGGATATCCGGATCTCAATTTTTCCGGATACCTGCAGTAGAACGCTAATATAGAAATAACCTTAATCTTAATACGTTTACCTTTTTTTGTATTAAGTAATTTTCAATCAGCATTAAAAATGTTAATACTCTGCTGATCTATCATTAATACCAACATAGGTGTCAACGGTTAAACCTGTATTTTTGTAAGAATCTACTCAAAGATTTCTTTTATTACAAATTAATTGATATATTTGCGCAAAGGTTGATCAATTAGCGAACAATCTAATGGTAAATTTATGATACTCACCTCGTTGTTATTAGTCGATCTAGTTGGTTGAGCGTGGGGGGAGGACGGTCCAGAAAAGAACATCTCCTGGGCGACATCCTCCCCCGTCTCGCATGACCTGCTGCCCGAAGATGAGGAAACGGCCCTCTTTAAAGGTGTAGACCTGGACGATGGGCTTTGCTGTTCGGTCAGCGATTTGCGCCACACATTGCTCCTTATGCTACTGCTCTTGCTGCCGCTGGTGCTAGTCGAGCTGCTCTTTCGAGGAATTGTTGAGCTAGTTCCTCTGCAAAAGAATAAAATGTATAAATTAAATCCGGAATCATGCTATAATGTAATAATGCAAACAAGCGAAACCTAGTACAATTGAGTTAAATAGATCAATAACTCTTTAATTAGCGCCTTGTTCTCAATATCCATGTTATAATATTCTGCTAGAAATATTAGAAATACTTAAAAAGAATTACATCGGCATGAGTACTTCTGAAAATCTATTTTTAACAGAAACGCAATACATCTTTGCGGCAATATATTTGCTGTTACGTGAGTATGGTTGCGAAGGCAATAATTATTTATTTGAAATCAATGCAAATGGAAGAAATGTATGCATAGGAAACCTTATATTAGTCGCTTGCATGACTAATCCACGTGTCGACATGTTTTGTTTCTCTTCTTTCCACCAACTGTCGCGGGTCGGGGAAGATATTAATAAGTTTATTACAAGAAGGGATATTGCATGAGGCGCCATCGACGACATTGAGTGCATACTGAAATACTTTCGCAGTCTGGAATTCTTTAATAGGTATAGAATGGAATCGATATGAATAATATTGAATTATCCTACCGGTCTTGATATTTTGCAATCTGCATAACCATTTCCCAATCACCTTATTAACTGTATTAACAATTACAATCTACTCATTATTGTTTTTAGAAAGCAACGTTTTTTAAATTAGTTCTCCTTTAAATTAATAATTTTTTCCTGACGGTAAGAAACAACTTTAAATTTGAAAATAATCAGATATTGGTAAATTTGGTAAATGTAGAGGATTCGGCAATTCTATTATATCGAATTACTGCAAAAAATTAACACTGGAATAACAGCCAGGTTATACCAATGGAGAAGCACTTTCTTTCTAGCTATTCCGAGCTGTTTATCAGCAATTTAACCTTTAAAGGATCTAAAAGACCATTAGTTTAATTTTCCATATAATCTACATAATATTAGGATCAGTTACGGCAAATGTAAATGAGATAAATAGCAAACGCACCTTACATACGAAATAGTTAGGCCTTATTATTTGAAATACGGCCCGAGATAAATGGGGTGACCGGATTTTCCCAGATTTTTAGCACTCCGGGGACGTTCAGCTGGGGATCCGGAGATTCGGAGATATTGTCGATCGGGGAAATCCATCAATGTTGTCAAATGAAATGAAATTGAAATATTATTTTATTCAAATAACACTCCAACGATTTTATTGTTTCCGTTATTAGAGCAGTTTCAAGGTAACTTAGTGTTGTTGATTTCATATTTGCTAATAGTTTTATCATATTGCCCCTAGATTTTATGGTAATGTTTTTTTTTGAAAAGGTATGAAGAAAAAAACGAACAAATTAAAATTAAAATTGTATAATTCTACAAAATAAATGAATATAAAACTAAAAAGCATGTTTCTAGATAAAAAAACATCACTACAAATGCTAGGTGAAATGCCGTCTGTATGATTTTCTATTGTGTTAGAAACAATCAGGTTGCAGGTTCCAACAATAGTCTGCCATTATGTGTGTATCCCACCTTCCTTGATACCTTTGCTTCATTGACTTTATGTCTTGATGGAATCGCTCGCCTTGTTCTTCACTAAACTCACTGAGGTTTTCCAAAAATCTGCCCAAATGGTTATGCAGAAAGTGTAATTTAATGCTCATATTAGCACCTTTGGTCTTAAAATTAACCACCATATTTCGTACGAGTTCTTCATAATGTTGTATCTTATTGTTACCCAAGAATTTCTTAAGCACAGTAACAAAAAAGCACCAAGCAGACGCTTCAACATCGGTCATGGCTTTTAGGAAATTCAAGTCGTTAATGAGCTTGCGAATTTGAGGTCCATCAAAAATTCCAGCCTTTAATTTTTCTAAACTTACTTTGGGGAACGATCTACAAATATATTTAAAACATTCCCCTTCTTTATGTAAGGATTCCTCTTCTCTATGTAAGGCTTCAACAAACTGTTGCATGATCTCCAGCTTTATGTGGAAGTAAAGTGATTTTATTTGGCATTATAAACTTTGAAGCAAGTAATAATTACTTGGGGGAAGTAAACAGAGCTCTTATATATACGCAAGAAAGTTGCTGTCTTGAAAAAATTACTAAATTCAAGAAAGCGGTTGCTTGTCCAAAATAAGCGAATAGCTTTTATCTAAAATATCAGTAACAGTCATATGTGCAAAAAAAACTTGATATAGTATGAGTTTACGAGAACATGAATATTTCGGAGATGAACCAATACGTGTGCGGAATAATCCTGATGCTCAACGAATATTAAATTTTCGAAGACATGCATTGCACAACACTTTGGAAATTAGTTGTACAAATTCTCCATTTTTACAATTAAGATTATTGTGTAACGTGATATGTTATAGTGATTCAATACATCTGCGTTTTATTTTTATTTTGAGACAACTTAATAAAAAAAAATCATATACAATTTTATTCCCCTACTTATTCTTATTCTTCTTTTTTTAAATAAAAACACAGCTTCTTTGTCAATATTTATTATACAAATATATATTGTTTATTGTAATGTTTATGTCTATGTGCTACTTAAAATAATTATCAAATAATAATATACCAGGTGTGTCGGTAATTCCTTTCCGGTTTTTCCGGCAGAT
>CACRWH010006952.1:0-10258 GCA_902655005.2 Marronus borbonicus | reverse complement strand
CTTGAGGGCTTTTCAATGCAATACAAAGGCTCCAGTTACATGTTTCTGAGTAAATTGGACTCGGAGAATCGACTCTCGCCACCCTCATTTACCTATCTCGTTTATTTTTCGAATTACACCCCAAAAAAAGCTAAAGATAGGGATCAAAGTCTCCCAACATTTTAAAACTTATAGCTCGCTTACCGCAGGAGATAGACAATTGGGGAAACGTTTAATGGATTCGGCGTATCGAAATCTATAAATGAAGCTGTTAGTTGGAGAGATATAGGAAAATTAAGAAAATGATGAAAAATATTTCTGAGGGGTACCCGTTTGGAAATTCTGACGATTTGACGATTTCAAAAATGTTTTAAAATATTTATTTTGCTTTTACTTGATTGCATTGTGATAATAAGTCATTTAAAAGCTTATTTATCTGTTTTATGTAAAATAAAAGCATATATATTCATTTAATGATTAAACAAAATAAAATATTCTCAATATGACATACTAGCGCCATCTAACATTTAATAGCAGCAGTGAAATTGGTATCTGTGATTCAGATTCTGTGAATAATTCACCTAATTGTTAGTAGATGGCGCCATACCAACGTGTAGTTTGCGGTATATTTCCTAAATGTATTGTTCGTTAATAATCCCCAAACGACCCGTTTCAAAAGATCGGTACTTCCGAGAAATTCTTGGAATGATAATAAAAGGGACTTTATTGTGGTTGTCGCAATATTTCCACTTTACATAATAATTTATGGCTTTAATCCCTTAGAAAAGAGTGTATGCTTAATATTTTTCTAATTTTATGTATCAATAATTGTATACAGTGTGATATAATAGATTTTTATTGTATGACCGAACTTCACTGAACGGCAGTGTACATAGAACCCTTGTTACAGTAGTACAGTGATTCACATTATTTTTTATTATTTTTATGATCATATTGTATTATCATATGATAATATAATAACGTGAATATTCACGTTAAGCATACTTCCTCAACTCTCACAGCATAACGGACGTAGTTTATACCTTTGTATTTAATTGTTTAAGATATAAATATTTCACTCTGCGTGAAGACATCAAATAAAATTAGAACATCCGCACCCGATAAGGTAAAGTAAGGCCGAGACGGAAAAGGAAAATTAAGAATTTAATTGCACATATAGAAGGACGTATCCGGAAGAGTAGGGCAGCAGGTAACGGAATTAAATCATCCGGTATACAAGCAATAGGCGGTTACACAAAAGTACGTCAGACCTTTGATAATAATTATTAAACTTGGGCTTGAACTTCATTTAGTGGTAATTCAATTTTACGGTTCTTAGTTAAACTGAGTACACACTCGAACATATTGTATCTAGCATTCGTTATTCTGTTTTTTGTTGTTTTGTGATGCCAAAGTGAAAAATTGTACGTACTTATTTGTGTATTACCTTAACTTCTTCAGCTCAGGAGTTAACTAAACACATTATTGATATCGAAAAAGCTTTCGACAAAGTCCCTAGATCGAAATTATGGGAATGCCTAAAGGTTTGAAGGTAAATTACTTAAAGTCACTAAAAGTGTATATGCGGAAACTTTCAGGTGTGTAATAAGTAAAAAATACGAAATTGGAAATATTTGCCACAAGAGAAGGACTAAGGCAAGGAAGTTGTTTGAGCCCGTTTTTCTTTATAACCTTTTTATGGATGAGATTATTCAAGAGACAATGAACTAACGAAAGTGAGAGATCTATAGGATATCGAGAATCAAGAAAGAGCAGACATCTCCGCATGTGTCTTCGCAAATGATGTACTGATAATAGGGAATAGTGTAGAAAATCCACGTTTGCGATGTATGGGATGAAAATGAACAAATGGAAGATAAAAATATTGGCAGTTACCAAAAAAAAACAGGATATAAATATACAAGTAAATGCCACGAGAATTGAGCAAGTAAATCAATTCCAATACATTGGTGTTACGCTAGAGGAAGCAGGAAAACATGAAATAGAATTGAACAACAGAATAGCCAAAGCATTGCTCGCCGAAGAAAAGATTATTAAACAGTAAGAAAATAAGAAGACAAACTAAAATGAGCATGTACAAAGCAATACCAGCTTATTGATGCGAGTCCTGGGTACTCACACAACGAGAAAAAAGAAACTGCGGGCAAGCGAAATGAAATACTTAAGAAGAATTAAAGGAGTTACACGGATGGACCAGATAAGAAATGAAAAAATAACAGAAGAGCTAAACATAAAATCCGTCGAAAGATATATAGAGGAAAGGCAACTGGGATGATGGGGACACTTACAGCGGCTTAGTGGGAAAGCCCCAGTGAAGAAAGTATGGGAAGCTAAAGCTCCGATTAAGAAGAAAAGAGGAAGTTCGAGAGAGACTCGGGATGGCGTATTGGAAAAGATATTGCGAAGCAGAGAAATGACATAAAGTAAAGCAAAGGAGTTAGCCAGGAATAAAAAGAAGTGGAACACATTTATAAGGGGTTGAACTAAGCAGAATCCCTACGCCCTTTTGGGTAAAAAAGGGACATAATTATGTATATATATTGCTTATTCAGAGCAAAACCAATTCGGGGAGTGACTCCTTGAAAGAATTTTATAACACGTGTCACTATCAGCTTCTTCTGGACATTTTTGTAGACTCATGCTGTTAATTAATCAAATTATTTCGATGCCTTCTGTGGATCAGTTGTAACGAAAAGAATTGCTTGTGAAAATACACTATTAAAGTCGAAGTGTCGACAACAATGGATCCACCTGTGTAACACCTTCATTCGTATCGAATTCTTCATGTATTATTGTCTATTTTAACCATAATTTTTGTTCCGAGCAATGTTACTTGTGTAATTTTTTTAAATTTACTACTTATCCCCAATTCTCGTAACCCTTTCTTTTACACTTATCATAGGCTTGTTTGAAGTCTATAAAAAAAACAATTGCCATTTCTCCATACTCACAATTTTCTGTTTACAACTCTCTTAAACGTGAAAATGTAATCAATGGTACGTCTTCCTTTCCCGAGCCCGCATTGATATGCCCCTACAACAATTTCGATTTTTTCTGCCAATTTGTTCTTCAAGTATTAATGGCTTACACTAACTTGCAAATTTAATAATAAACTGTTATTAAAACAAATAAACTACTTAATAGCAGCTGTTTTGGTAATGACCTCCTTATTTAACAAGAACGGCTTTCCACCAAGCTTTTTTTTCAAGTTTGGAAAAAGAAAGAAGTCACAAGGGGCCAAATCTGACGAATATGATGGATAGGGCACCAATATCTCAACTGGATGGTTAAGACATAAAAGTAATTTAAAGAAACCGAATTTTGACAAAACAATATCTCATATAAAGAGTGCTTGAGGAAGAAAGAGGACGATTTCCAAAATGCACTTTGAATGTCAGAAAATGGCTGTTTTCAAGAAGACCATTTACTAGATGTTTCTGAAAATCGAAATCTAATCATTAAACACCAGTAAATCCTCTAACAACCAGTGAATCTTTGCACCTGCTTTAGCTAAGACAGAAAGGATTTTATGATCTACCACAAAAGAGGAGATGTACGCTATAAAAACGGATTCAGTAAAATTCATAGCGTCTTGCAAATTTACTGTTGTCAATAATTTTAGTGAATAATACTTAATGCCAATGTAACTTTCACGGATAATATTTAATTTTTACCGGTAATATGCAACGTGTATGAGTATATGTAGTTTTCATGCGTAATATTTAATGGGCACGTATTTCTCACGTGTCATGTTTAATAAGCATGTAATTTTCCGGAGAGATATGAAATAAACATGTGGGTACCTTATGTTTAAAGGCCTTTTACGTTTTATTTGCAGATTGTTGCCGATAAATCCTCTGGATTGGTAATTTTAAGAACTAACAGAGGCTCGCACAGTCAATCAGTGGAAACTGTGGATTTTGACCATAATGAGAAACAAAGGGACAAAATCGATATTTTACTTAGATTCCGAGAAAAGAGATACCTAGATAGTACAACTCAACGTGTAGTCGTATCTCTTATGATTACGACAAGTACAGTTTTCAGCATGAAGTCGTTACTCTCAAATTTTCATAATATTTTCATGAACAGATTATTGTATAGTTATATGCTTTCCTATTTTATGTATTATGGAATTTCTTTATATTTGCAATGCCAACTATACCTCTTATGTGTTCATAAATATACTATTATGTGCTTCATACTACTTAGTTTTGTACTCTATGGATTATGTATTTCTTTGTATTCGTCATAACTAAGGATTATTGCAATAATATTTACTCCTCTCTGATTTTTTCTTCCATAACAAAAACTAGTCATCATATTATTTACTTATCTTTAGAACTACGAGGAGGAACTACACTTTCACCCACTATTGCTACTTATCTATTCGATTTACTGGCTTTCTTGTACACTGCCGTTCAGTGAAGTTCGGTCATACAATAAAAATCTATTATATCACACTGTATACAATTATTAATACATAAAATTAGAAAAATATTAAGCATACATTCTTTTCCAAGGGATTAAAGTCATAAATTATTATGTAAAGTAGAAATATTGCGACAACCACAATAAAGTCTCTTTTATTATCATTCCAAGAATTTCTCGGAAGTACCGATCTTCTGAAACGGGTCGTTTGGGGATTATTAACGAACAAAACATTTAGGAAATATACCGCAGTATCATTCTTGTTTATTTATCACAGGCGTAAAGATATGAATTTGCTTCATTTTACTGTGAAACGTGGGTTGGTGTGCATCTGTCGTTTTTGCGCGAAAGTTTTAAGAAAATTTACTTCAAAATGGCACGTGGCAAGCCTACCAGCGTAGAAAAACGTTCACGCATTATTACGCTGTTTGAAGAAGGATATTCGGGACTGCAAATTGCTGAAAAAATAAATATGAGAAGTTCAACAGTAAATGACATCATAAAGCGATATCGGACAACTGGAACTATAGAAAATCGTGTTCGTCCTGGGGCATCTAGGAAAACAACAAAAGCTGAAGATTTGAGAATTGTATTATTAAGCAAACGCAGTAGAAAATTAACAGCACCACAAATAGCAGCCGAAGTCAATCGCGGCCGTGAAGAATAAGTTTCGGCGAGTACGGTAAAACGTCGACTTCAACAAGCGGACCTTCATGGGGGCATTGCCATTCGAAAACTCTTATTACGTCGGGGCAACAGAGCAAAGCGGCTACAGTGGGCCCGTTCTCATCTAGATTGGTCGTTAGATGATTGGAAACACGTGCTTTGGAGTGACGAGTCAAAGTTTGGGGTTTTTGGGCAAAATCGACGAGTTTATGTTCGAAGATCTAAAACTGAAAAAATGATCCCGAACTGCATTGTGCCAACAGTGAAGCAAGGGCGTAGTTCTGGGTTAGTGTGGGGATGTTTCTCCTTTGCTGGGACGGGAGATTTATGCAGAGTGCAGGGTGTAATGAGGAAGGAAAATTATTTTGCAATACTCCAGAATCATGCAGTGCCATCAGGATTGGGTATAATAGGCCGTAACTTTACATTCATGCATGACAACGACCCAAACACACTGCGTTAGTGTGTAAGAACTATCTAAAGGAACAAGAAGAACAGCACACCCTGAAAGTAATGACATGGCCCCCACAAAGCCCAGATTTGAACCCGATAGAGTTGTTGTGGGATGAACTGGACAGGCGGATCCGAAAAATATGCCCAACTTCACAAGAACATTTACGGAATATTCTGCAACATGAATGGATTAATATTCCACAATCCGTTTTAACAAAACTTATCGAAAGAATGCCTAGAATAGTTCAAGCGGTGATTAACAGCAAGGAGGTTTTTTGGATGAAAAAAAAATATAATGTTCAGTATGTTATATTAGACCAGAATAACTTTTTATTTATTTAGTTTTGTCTTTTTTACCTGTACATACAATAAAATTGCATTTTGTTTTTAGTTTCGTTTGTTTCTGTAACATTTTCATGTTTTTTACCAACCGACCGAACTTCTCTGAACGGCAGTGTACATATAAGTGACGACTATTGTCCAATAAAATTCGCGCCCTCAAACCTCATAATACTACTCTAGTAAGTATTCCCAAATAATCAATCAACTTAAAAGTACGAGTATTATCTAGTTGGAACTTGCTTACTATAAATTTCATGCAATATTACACCGATCAGAGAAAAATTTAAGAAAAATACCTTAAAAATATGGCGACTAGAGGAATCAGGCGATTCAATGCACCTCAAATAGAAAGAAATTGTTCACCATTTAAGCCATGAAAAATAAAATCTGTACATAGGAAAAAAAAGACTGGCTCTCTCCCGATACAAGAAGTTTGATGGGATTATTACATCTGAAAAGTCCCTTAAAAAATAAGTAAACTAAAATTTACATCACTTATCGTTGTAAATTTGAAACGTTATTACTAGAGTGGGCCACCTTTGTCTGCACGCCAGGACAATACTAAGCTTCATATATATACATATTATATCACTATATCACTCATTAGGGTTTACGCAATATATATCGGGAAAGGATAATGTTAATTTATTTATTTAATTATAGGTATTATATATAGCTCACTTACCTCATCTACGTAGCACAAACAAAATAAGATTGCTGAAAACTTCGCAGCATTAGGCGTGTGTTCAGAATTGTCTCGCTGGACTGCTTTCGTCGTGATGGAAAAATGTTCTTATGTCTTGAAAATGACCGTTCGACATCTACGGATGTAAGACACGCATAATTAAAATAGTCTTTATAAATAGATAATAGATCAAATACTCTATCACCAATTTTTATTAATCTGGTAAATCAGAATCCTTGTTTACAACACAGATACTCTTCGCATTACTTGCAGCGCATAGCAATGCGCGTACGTAATTTTTCTATCGCGTAAAATAAACCGGCATAATTGTCGTAAATAGTTATTAAATCTATTTCAGCCGAAGTATCCTGAAAATCGGAAAATTCGATTGAAGGGGTTCCAGTACACGCACCATAACATGTACAATGGAATTTTTTTTTAATCCGTCGTCACGCTTAACAGCAGCCGTTTTTATATTTTTTTCGTGCACAGATGGTAGATACCTGCGTAACGTTATCGAATGTAATGCGAACGACCTATTTAAATTCGCGAATATCACATCATTAGACGCAGAACGCTGATTTTCCAAATACACCAAGATATTTTCAGCTCGCTGTAGGAGTATGACTGAGTCATCAATGGAAGCCATGCTAACGATACAATACTACAGCGAATTTTTGCGTCAGTCTACATCAACAATATAATCAAGCTAAAATAGTAAGTAATTACATACATTATTTTTAATATTGATAGAAACCGAGCCGTACGCTACTGCGAAAGCACTCGTTTCTGCAGGCTTATTAACATAGACTGGAATATATTGACAATTACGACAATTGACCCTAGTTTTAAATATCTTTAATTTAGGAAATATTACAGTGTTCATCTAATTGAAAATGTTATATAAATTTCAAAATAATAATTTATTTATTTAAATCTTATAACTGTTGCGCCATCTACCCAACAATAGTGATAGTAAACTATCATTACTATTATGGTACCAATACAGATTTCTGTACACAATCGTTTTTCTAAGGTATTTATTCAAATAAATAATTTAACAAACATTAAAATTCTACTAAAATATGTGCGCTATTATTTTATTTGATATAGTAATAAGTAACAGCAAATTTACAAAATTCCATCTAATTGAAAATGTTATTTCAATTTTGAAATAGTTCTTTCTATTTAAATTTTATAACTGTGGCGCCATCTATTCGATAATAGCGATACCGAACTTTCACTACTATTATAGTATCTATACAGATTTCTGTACAAGATCGTATTTAAAAAATGTATCTAAAGTATTTCTTCAAATATATAATTTAACACACATTAAAATTCTACTAAAATATAAACGATAAATTATTTTATTTGATGTAGTAATAAGTAACAGCAGATTTACGAAATTCCATCTAATTGAAAATGTTATATAAATATGGAAACAAATCATTTTATTTAAATTTTATATATGTGGCGCCATCTATTCAATAATAGTGATAGCAAGCTTTCACTCCTACTGTGGTATCTATACAGATTTCTGTACAAGATCGTATTAAAAATATATCTAATTTATTTGTTCAAATAAATAATTTAACAACACATAAGTATCGGCACCCTCCGCACCACACAAGTTTAATTTATTATATAGTAATATAATAATTAGTCCGGGACGGCCGTTTCGAGGACACGAATGGTCCTCATCATCAACCGGTGACCGAATGAAGTGAGAAAAAACCTTTTCTATTTTCTAAAACTAAACATGCATGTACTATCCCTACTTCTTAGAACAGATATCCTATACAAGTGCTTATTTCTACTCCCTGCACGCCTTGAAGCTACGACGTGCGAAAGATAACATGCATGAACTATCCCTTCACCGAGAAGAAATATTGTATTTTTACAAGTGCCTAATTCTACCCCCTACGTGCCTTAAACTACGACATGCGAAAAACACGGCCAGATGGACGGGAAGATCTCTTTTATGACCCAAAATATAAACGAGTGCCAGCCTACTGCAAAAGGTCAAAAAGGACGGAGTACGACAACGGTCCGTTTTCTCGGTTCATCAGATTTTTATTACTTTTGATGTAAACTGTCTCGTACGCATCTAATTCTCGCGGCGACGTTACGTTTTTAATCAATTTTAAGTCTTCTAATTTAATACTATGCCCGGTTGCATTTATATGTTGTGCCACACTCGACGCGTCCAATCTGCCGTAGCGATAATTTCGTAGATGTTCTTTGAATCTAGTTTCTATCGCTCTTTTTGTTTGACCAATATAGGCTTTATTACAGTGACTACATTCAATTTTATAAATACCCGACCTTTCTCCCATTTTCGGTTTATCTTTAGGATTACCGAGAAGATTTTTGAGTGTGTTGCGCGAACTGAAGCATACGTTCATATCTTGACTCTTCAAAACCCTCCCCACGCCTTTCGATATGCCGTGAAAGGGGAGTTTCACGAATTTCTTGCTATTGGTTTCTACCGGGGTTAAGGTCGTGGAATTTCTTACGTAAAGCCTATGTTGGACTTTCTTAAGCATGCGATCGACTTCTATAGAAGAGTAACCGTTATAAATAGCTACGTTTTTTATGAATTTAAGTTCTCTGTTAAATCTACTTCTACTTAGAGGGAATTTAACCAATCTATTAATTAAGAAGCTAATCGCGGCCATTTTGTGTTGTCCACAGTGGTTAGAATCGCTCATAATGTACCTATTCGTGTTGGTTTCCTTTCTATAGATGTCAATTTCCAGTTTCTTATTATTTTTATTTTTAATCAATAAACTATCTAGGAACGGAAGTTGATTGTTCACTTCTTCTTCTACTGTGAATTTAATGGTTTCAAATTTTGAGTTGAGGGTTGCGAGAAAATCCGGGATATTACTTTTCTTAGTATCAAAAACCGCGAAAATATCATCGACGTACCTATGCCAAATTCTAGGAAAATACGTGGCATCCGCTCTCATGCATGTCTCAAACTTGCTCATGAACAAGTTGGCTATGAAGGGGGACAGGGGGTTGCCCATTGTTGTACCTTCTAATTGTTCATAGTACTTGCCCTCAACTTGAAAACAGCTTTGCTTCATGCAGAGTGACGTAAGTCTCTTATATTCTGCTATTTTGGTATCTTCAATATTGTTGAGCTTTAAGAGCTCAACTAAATACTCTATGGTTTCAGGGATCGGTACACTAGGGAAGAGTGAACAAACATCGAACGATACTAAAATTTCCCCATCTTCTAGTTTGGTATTGTTTACTTTATTTACAAAATCCAATGAGTTTTCTACTTCGAGGCTGTCTGCTTTGATGGGTGAATTTTTGTATTCATTTACTAGCCATTTGGACAGTTTGTACGTGGGTGAATCTATGCCCGAAACAATTGGTCTCATAGATTTACCCGGTTTATGGATTTTCGGTAGGCAGTACATTTTAGGCACTGTTGGGTTTGAAAATGACAGTTTAAACTTAAGGTTCGCGTTAATGAGTTTTGGACAATTTTTCAGAGTTTCTTTCGTTTCCCTAACCATAGCTGGTAAAGGGTTTTTTCTCATTTCTCTGTAAGGTCCTGATGATAACAAGCTATTGACGCGGTTGAAGTAGTCCGACTTGTCCAGAATCATTATCGAGTTGGAGAGATATAGGAAAATTAATAAAATGACGGAAAAATTTCGT
>CACRWH010006951.1:0-10260 GCA_902655005.2 Marronus borbonicus | reverse complement strand
ATCTAATCAGGATTTAATAATAAAAAATCCGGCTCGAAAGGGTTAAAAAGGTAAACTTGTTCTTTAACTTTAGAATTCTAAACGTTTCTATGCGCCTCATTAAATTGATACATTGGTAACATTTCCTGGGGAAAGCAGTACTTCTGATAATCTCTATATTAAATTTCAGGACGTTGTGTACTATATAAAGTCACTGGAAAAAACAGTCGTGTCAGTAGAAGATAGCCTTTTTAAAAATGGGTTTCGCCATTTCACTCAAAAATTATTAAATTAATTTCATTTTTACACATTGTGTAACTCGCTCTGCAGGATTTACCTTCGTCTGAAAACTCCAAATTGCTCTCGTAAAAATAAGAACATGAAATCTTATGTATTGTTTAAAAACCAGTGATTCCCCAAACAGCAAATTTGGTTATTTATTATCATAGCAAGAAATTAATATAGAACTAAGATCTTAATTTGTCTGCGAAATTTAAATATTTCTACCGAAATTAGACTTGCTACTTGTTTTATATTAAATACATAGCATACAGGAAATTGCAATTTTTTTTGTTTCCACAAAAGCATTTAAATGCTGGTTGTACACTCATTATTTCTTGTTATAATCGAGACTGCCAAATACAAAACTTGCAATTTTGGTTTTTGAACAATTTATTAATCAAATACGAATTCTCTTGACAGTTTTCAAATGTAATAAAATTGTAAATCTGTTTTCTATTTTATTTATTCGAATTAGAAGAACACAGTTTTCAACAAATGTATAGATAAAATTGATGAACACTCAAATTCCTAAAATATATATAAAGTAAAAATATATTCAAATAATAGTCATTACAAATATATAACAGATAGTCCCAAAAGAATAGTCACAGTTTGCAGCTGACAGTTTGCTACCAACCAAATACATATTCCATCGCTTTACTAACAATCCCCGTCGATTTCTGAGGAACATTTTGCGGTATTACAGTATTGGAACTCTGAGGCGGTAGCACAGAATGACGTAAATTTCTTGCACGTAGTGGCGAAGCAAACCCAAAATTATCTAAATTTTCTTTATTTTCTTGTTTATTGTAATTCGGCACGACACCTACCATGATATTCCCAGAGATTAATTTCCCATTCAACGCTAATGCTTTTGATGCTTCATGTACAGAACTGTATTTTAAATGTACCCAGTTACCTTGCGTAGGAAACTTCTTTTCAACTATACATCCGCAGTTCATTAATTGTGCTAGAACCAGACTTGTAGAGGTCGGCGGAAATCCGAAAACTGTTACCCAGAAGGTATCACCACGTTCACTTCTTGTAACTTGCGGATTAGATGCGACAATCGATTGATTTATGCTATTATTCAAGTTGCTTACTGCTTGATGATATCTTATCGATTCATTACCGATTCGAGAGAAGCTCTCATTAAAACTCAATGCTGGATCTTCAATTGGACTTTGCATTGTACTATTTACTAGAGGCTTTACATTTTTATTTTCTATCGAATCGAACAAACCCTGCTTCGGTGGTCCACTTCTTTCAGCTTGCGGGTTGTATGTAGATTGCAGCGGATGCGAGTCGTTTAAAGATTGGTTAAACAACAATTGACGTAGATTTCTAGCATCGGTCGGAGTACTGAAACTCACTTTTGCATTTGTCTTAGATCTCCCCGGGGATATATTAGTATTTGGCGTACTAGGTTGAGAATCTCCCATTAGAAATGACGGTAAAAAATTAGGAGTTACTCCGGGTGATGTTGGACTTGATGGCGGACTGCCTAATGCCATTGGTTCCATCTTTGTTAATCTAAAAATTTGATCTGATATATAAGCGATTAACCTTATGACATAAGTGACAGTTAGGATTCAAACGATCGATGTGATATTAGCAATAATCAGATCTATCTGTACCATCTTAATTAGATTATTTACTAAAGTACATATCTTTGCATTTGCATAATATTGTAATAAATAAATAATAAATGTGATGATGTACTTGCGAAAACGTAGTATGCGAAGGTAGATTTACCGGAAAAACTGTAATATTCTATTTGTTTGAATTTAAAATGTTTGTAACAAACTACTTCTGCCACTGAAATAAATTAATTGTTAATTATAATTTGTTTCTCGTAACATATCGCGTGTTTAATGTGAGATATTAGCAAAAGTAATTGTGTTTGTAAAAGTAAAAATAAATTCGATCGTTTAATGAAATTAATTCTTTTTTCCGGGTAAAACGAGTTATCACCAGATTAAATGTGTTTGAATTGTTATGAAATGCTAAACTTAAACAGCAATATTTATATAAAATTTTAAACGAATAGGCCCTACTGTATTATTACTGAGCCTAATTTCACTCCTATTGATTTATGCAGCAACCGTATATCATCAGATGAGAAATAAAGTTTGTAGAAGATAGCAGTCTTTTATAATGTTAAACACTAGCAATATATCTTGAAACGCTGCAAAAAAGGGGATAGAAAATATAAAATATCGCATTGTAGAAGCTGGGACTAAGATCGAATAGGTTAAATAATTCCGAGTGCTTTACGAGAAATACACATGCGCACCCGGTATATTTGATTTTGGTTTCAGTTTGTCTTGAAAAATGGCGGTAGCCGGTTTGATGTGTCGTTCTCGTCTCATCCTTAGAATCGAAATCTTTAAAGGATTACGCTACTCAACTATCGTGAATAGTGTTCAATCTAATAAAGTAAGTAGAACATATTCCATGAAGTTTGTCAGCAAATTAAGTCCGTTTTCATTCATCTTTTGTGCATTTTCTACCTTTGCACTAGTTTTTTTGAAGAACGCTGGTTAAACCCACCAGATTGTTGTCTCTTAAACAACAGCTGTTTTGAAGTGAGGTTATGCTTTAATCTAAGACTGCTTGAAGTTATAAGCAATGGTAATTTATTAAATAACTTCGTTGGGATTAAGGATGAAACCTCTATAAGATGATATTCCAAAGGTGTTTGAATAAATTTGACGCAATGCTGTTTTCATACATTGGCCGATATTTTTTTTAAATTATTATAAATTAAGTAGTCGGTATTTACTGCTATTCTCTCATATACGCACATGTTACTTATTGTAATTGTCATGCATGGATTTTCTCCCGTTCCTTTCGAAGTTAAGCATGTTTTTTTTTGTATAAAAGATAACTTCTAATCTAAGTGTGCACTGTATGCTGCATGTAAATCGATCTTCTTGATGAAACATTGTCACTATAACTATTTAAAGACGATGACTAATAAAATTCTATATAAGCACGGCGGCGTGTTCTGTAGATATGTATACAATGCGTGCATCTCGTAAATATTAGCAATGTTTAGTCTAATGGCATTGTTGATTTCTGTGATTTTAAATTTCGAATGATACGTTCATGAGTTTTTTCGAAGTATAAGCAAGAAGGCGCTTCTTTGTTTTACATTAATCTCCATTCAAATACAATAAGCTAGTAGGAAACACGGAAAAAACACAGGAACGGTCTAATCTGTGGAATTTTACTATATTAATTCATGAGTAAGAGTAGCATTGCCCCCTTCCTACGCGTATTTGGGACTTTGGTGCATCTACCTCAGTGTATTGGTCATTTTATTTTATCACCAGAGACCCTTTTTATCTTCACACGTTTTCTTACATTTACCTATTTCATATTTATTTTTTCCTTTCAGTTGTCCCATTAACAGAATTTGCCCAATTTTTTTTTTACTTTTCTTCAAGGAAGGCGTCGTGTTGCTTTACTTTGCAAAGCCTTGGATTATTACGATTATTAGCGAGTGTTATTGAAATTTAAGAAGTATTTTTACCGCCTATCAAACATCCTATTACCAAGAAGCTACAGTTTTGTTTCTATTTTTTATCCAAAAAAACCATTTGGATAGGTTGGGTGCAGAACTCATGTAATTTAGGTCAATAAAGTGCGGATATACACTGCCGTTCAGTGAAGTTCGGTCATACAATAAAAATCTATTATATCACACTGTATACAATTATTAATACATAAAATTAGAAAAATATTAAGCATACACTCTTTTCTAAGGGATTAAAGCCATAAATTATTATGTAAAGTAGAAATATTGCGACGACCACAATAAAGTCCCTTTTATTATCATTCCAAGAATTTCTCGGAAGTACCGATCTTTTGAAACGGGTCGTTTGGGGATTATTAACGAACAATACATTTGGGAAATATACCGCAGTATCATTCTTGTTTATTTATCACCGGCGTAAAGATATAAATTTGCTTCATTTTACTGTTAAAAGTGTGTTGGTGTGCATCTGTCGTTTTTGCGCGAAAGTTTTAAGAAAATTTACTTCAAAATGGCACGTGGCAAGCCTACCAGTGTAGAAAAACGTTCACGCATTATTACGCTGTTTGAAGAAGGATATTCGGGGCGACAAATTGCTGAAAAAATAAATATGAGGAGTTCAACAGTAAATGACATCGTAAAGCGATATCGGACAACTGAAACTATAGAAAATCGTGTTCGTCCCCGAGCATCTAGGAAAACAACAAAAGCTGAAGATTTGAGAATTGTATTATTAAGCAAACGCAATAGAAAATTAACAGGGCCGCAAATAGCAGCCGAAGTCAATCGCGCCCGTGAACAACAAGTTTCGGCGAGTACCGTAAAACGTCGACTTCAACAAGCGGACTTTCATGGACGCATTGCCATTCGAAAACCCTTATTACATCGGGGCAACAGAGCAACACGGCTACAGGGGGCCCGTTCTCATCTAGATTAGTCGTTAGATGATTGGAAACACGTGCTTTGGAGTGACGAGTCAAAGTTTGAGGTTTTTGGTTTTTCAGATCTAAAACCGAAAAGTGATCCCGAACTGCATTGTGCCTACAGTGAAGCAACGGCGTAGTTCTGTGTTAGTGCGGGGATGTTTCTCCTTTGCTGGGACGGGAGATTTATGCAGAGTGCAGGGTGTAATGAGGAAGGAAAATTATTTTGCAATACTCCAGAATCATGCAGTGCCATCAGGATTGCGTACAATAGGCGGTAACTTTACATTCATGCATGACAACGACCCAAAACACACTGCGTTAGTGTGTAAGAACTATCTAAAGGAGCAAGAAGAACGGCACACCCTGAGAGTAATGACATGGCCCCCACAAAGCCCAGATTTGAACCTTATAGAGTTGTTGTGGGATAAACTGGACAGGAGCATTCGAAAAATATGCCCGACTTCACAAGAACATTTACAGAATATTCTGCAACATGAATGGATTAATATTCCACAATCCGTTTTAACAAAACTTATCGAAAGAATGCCTAGAATAGTCCGAGCGGTGATTAACAGCAAAGGAGGTTTTTTCGATGAAAAAAAAAAATAATGTTCAGTATGTTATATTAGGCCAGAATAACTTTTTATTTATTTATTTTGGTCTTTTTTACCTGTACATACAATAAAATTGCATTTTGTTTTTAGTTTCGTTTGTTTCTGTAACCTTTTCATGTTTTTTACCAACCGACCGAACTTCTCTGAACGGCAGTGTATAACAATTGAAACCATCGTAATTTCAATTTTTTGATTTAGTAGAATTTATACATAAATTACTCTAAACTGAAATGAACTTCCATTTTAAGCAAAACCCTTCCTTTTTTCATGGAATCAAATGAAAATTTGTTGTTAAAACAAACATATTTCAGGCGGAAACGTTCGTGAACTTTCTACTAATGGGTGGAAATACCAGAGCCATCTCGTTGTTGCTGAACTTGTTGTTGATCATTAACGAGCAAAAGTTTTGAAAGCCGTCAAGGCGTTTCGCAATTAGAATATTCATATTTTCGCATTTATATAACCGAATGTTAAATTTAGCAACTTTATCATATCACACAGTGACCGATTGCGAATACTGGCGATTCTAAATTAAGAACCGCCGCTCTGTGGGTCACTACATAAGGCATATACCAAGTCGGTAAGACTTCTTATAATGTTACAAAATTCATACATGGAAGTGCAGCTAAATGTGAATTTTCTGAAGCGAAACTTAAATGTCGTCCTGGGATAAGTAGATCGGTAACCCATTCATTTACTTTAAAAGTACAAGACAAGCTGAGTATTGGACAAAATTTCTTCTAATCTAATATTTCCATATTTTCTTGCTCATAGGCAAAATTGATAGAGAATATTCTATGCAGTTTACTTTGTTTTTGATGCTTATCTAATATTTTTATATTATTGGGCGGAGCGCCGCATTGCGGAATACGTCTCGCACTTCTTTGGCATCAATTGCCGTGATCTAGAATTTTCTCGAATCCGGTGGTTTTCCAACTAACGGTTGGGATTTTTAACGAGCCAAACATCGTATTAACACGGCGCCTGCCGTTTTACTCCGTTATCCGAAAAGAAGGCTTGCTCCGATTTTTAGTAGTAATTAAAACCCAATTTTCCTAGCTGGATTCGAACCCGCGTCATGCTGATCGAACCAATCGTGACAGTTACGTTTTCTTTGCTCGTCTACAACATAAAATTGGTACGATTTTGTGATTTTGATTATCCGTTGCTAGATATTCGATCAAATTATTCACGTTACTTAAAGTTTATTTTGTCTTTGCTTTGCCAGGATCTCTAACGCGTTACTGGAGTGAAACACCTCCAATTATGGCCTCTCTCCTCATGTAAATCTTAACATTTCACCTTTGGTTTTAAATTAAGCGTTCAGATCAGTGGTTTTTCAGTAATTATCTGCGCAAATATGGTAAATTCTAGCATTAAAATTTAATTTCTTTGAACAGACAAATAAATTGCGTGTTACACCCTACTAGATGACACTTTGAACATTTCTTGACAGCAAACCGCCACCATAATTTTAATAAAAACATAATTCTTGAATGCAATTGATAGGCGTTTCATATCTGGTATTTAATTAAACGGAAGCAAACATCCTGTGTCGCCGATAAAGAGCCTGTTATACTATGTGAGTTTTTTTTTCATTATTTATAAAAAAATGTATACAATGTTTATCCGTATGTGTTCATTGTATATTGTTGCTTCCACTTTATCTTGACGACAGCTATAATTGTTTGCAAATAAATACAACAAAAGTTACCAGAAAATTATTTCTCACGCGGCGTCTTTGTAGAAACGTCCTATAAATCTAATGTAATTTTAAAGGAGAATTAGAAGTGTAATGTGCAACGTGACTAATTTTCTCACTCCTAGGACTGTTATATATGTCGCTGGGGAAGATTACCCTCATTAAGATCCTCCGTTTACCGTATCGTTTGTGATAAATCTCTTTGGAGGTTTATTTATTTCGCCCCCTAAAATCCCCATGCGATCTATTGCGGACCCAAAAAAATTTATTACAAAATAAGCCCAACAAAAATTAGGAAAACACAATAGACAGAAAACAATCTTGATGAAAGAAACAACGAGAAATATACAACTTAATATTTATTATTCATCGGAACAAGTTCTGAATAGCAGAAACAACTTGCATGCCATGACCTTGACAAAGCATTTGATGTAGTTAACAAACAGAGAAATTAAAGTAAAAGGTGAATAGAATAGCAAATGATTCAAATTGTGGAAAGTTTCATTGAAGTAACCTTTGTGGATCGAGTAAAGCAATATGCTGGACCTAGGAATGTGCCAGACAAGGCTGGAGCGTTGGTACTGTACTATATACTTTGGTTACGGACGTTACTAAATAAAAAACTGAAAAAAACAGAAATGTACAACCAGGTTGGTTGCTGTACTATTACGTGGATGTTAAGTGCTAAGAACAGAAGTAAATTGCAGGAAATTTAAATAACATTTATAAAGAAAATTGGAGATAAAGCAGTCGGGACTAGGTTAGAAATTATATAATTCAAAAGTACTTAAGGATTAGATTATTATTGGTGAAGATATATGACAAACAGATACCAGCTTAGTAAAAACCCAACGCGCTGCTCTTCAAATATATTCAACGGATAACGCTGCAGTCTGTGTTAGACATTCGGTTTCGCTAGAGAGCTTACATATTACGATCAGTCGACTGTTGTACGTGCTCGACATCAGTGCAGATTTTAGGAAATACGTATGTCTTATTTGACAATTCTTATCTTGCTGTTAATGCAAACTTAATGTCGTATATGAAGTAAGAAAGGCGACCTGCAAACAAAAAATGATAACTTCCAAAAATAATGTAATAACTAGCAACAGTGCCCCTCTTCTAGCGGCCACTGGAGCGGCAAAAGGAGGAAGTTAAAAGAAAACATTGGAAAAATCTAGAACCGCGAAGTTAGGATAAGGACACACGCAGCTCTTTCTAGAAATAAGTGGAAGAATATTTATGTGAAAAATCTATATTTAATTAATAGCCGAATTAGATATTGACAAGAACGCCGTTTAATTGAAATTGTAACCAAGTTAATTCTGCACTAAGCCCGAAAATTTGCTTATCTGAAAGCTGAGATTTGTATAGCGGTGTCCCGTCAAAGTTCTTTCCTAATCCCCACACCTCAAAATCGTTTATAAACAAGTTATTTGGATAATCGTATTTAAAAAAGGAGGAGTGCTATTACGTGTACCTATCCCGGTTTAGAATCGAAATTGTTTTTTCGTGATTATGATGATCACATAATAGCATCTTAGAAAAATGGCTCTTATCTTCTGCGAAATATTTTTCGCAAGCGTACGCACATCGCGGAATTTAAAAATAACACAATATGGGAAATAATTTGGCACGTGGTCAATACTGTTGGCCCATGTTCATTATAACGCAATGCAGACGTGTCACTGACTTCGTCGACGGTCTCCAGCGTACGTGCATTAAGCCGCGAAGAATTTTTGATTTACTTTTTAGATTGAGGAAATTGAAGTGCGTTTACTGCAGCATTTGCAGTGAGTTGGTTCTATTTGCACTGGCAATTTTCTCTCAGTTTATCGAGATCCGCATCGAATCAGCGCAGTCTGCATGATTCTAAAAGTTCTATTTGTAACTACTGAAATGCAAGTGCAGTTACTGGAAAATTATGTAATTTATTTTGGCTCTAAATATCAGGGGCGATGCCTTGCTTCTCCGCATTAATTGACTCATTGAGTGTGTACATCTATCATTTATTGCAAATATTGGTTCAGTTTCAATTGATCATGCGATATCTATTATTTGTATTAGAGTGCACTGCTGTTGGTTGTATGTAAGCTTGTATAAACAATTCTAGAAGTTTGTGATTCATACATTTATGTTTAAATAAGGATTATTTGCTAATCAATCTGCATTACTATCAGTATCCTAGCTCTGAACCATGCAACGTTTAGTAAATTAATTTCTTTTCCTTTTAATAATAATCTGATAATAATCTGCTATTATAACGAACGAAAATGTAGAACAGTATTGTCAGTAAAATATATACAAATACCCCGATTAAATGCTAAGAGGATTTATTAGACATATGTTGCTACGGCTTAGATAGCAAATGCCATAAAATACGTGTAAATATTAATCTTAATTCAATAAAATTAGATTAGACAGATATTTTTTTACTTAAAAGTTTATAAGGTTTGTTAAAAAAAAATATGTAAAATGATTTTGGGGATATTGCAAAATAATGGCGAATGACGTACAGTGGCGGCCACATAAATAGGACAGGCATCAAATTTCATTTGAATTAACCGCTCAAGCTGTTCCCGTTTAAATTTTTATTAAACTAGCGTTAGAGTCTTCAGAGAAGGTTGCGTGTAGTTCCACTAGCTACGTATTCCAGAACAATAATTCGGCATTCAATGAAAAAAAAAAAAATTTGTTTCACTTTTCTAGCAGGCACATAAATAGCACAGTTGTTGGTTCTGTAGCGGAATCTTATTATAGTGTTACGGTTCGAGTTATTTTGTACCAAAAAAGTGGTGTACTTACCACTTTTAAAATTAACGTGTTATTAATAACACAAATTTAGGTGTTAGTATAATGGGACGAGGAAAACATTGCACATCAGAGAAAAGAGAGTTAATTTGCGCCATGAAAGAGAAGCGCATATCAATCATTTCGGAAATATCACGAACATTAAATTGTTCACGTAAATTAATACAAAATGCGATAAAGCATATTCAGACGGAAAAAACTTTAGAAAACAAGAAACGGAAGATTTAGGCCTCGTAAAACAACCTTATTCGTCGATTAAGTCAAGAACATCCTTTTCGCACAGCTACACAAATAAAAACCGAATTTAATAAACAATTTGATATTGATATATCGAGAAGAACGACGTCGGCTGAAGGAATTTAACCCTTTCGAGCCGGATTTTTTATTATTAAATCCTGATTAGAT
>CACRWH010006950.1:0-10278 GCA_902655005.2 Marronus borbonicus | reverse complement strand
TGGGTTTAGATATGTACACGAAGAAAAATAGAAAACTAGTAATCAAGGTGGGAATTAACTGCGAGAACGGTTTTGAATCTCATTGTAACATTTAGAGGAGACATATATATATTAGGGGTATTGTCTCTACTTTTTTCTTGTTTTTGCTTATTAAGCAAAATGCTCTATCATATACTTTAATTGCTTGTGGAACCCCTCGACCCAATCGCAAATGTTTATACTATTGCAATAACAAATTATTCTTTAAAAATTAGATTCAATCTTTTTCGCAACCACTACCTGCCTGAGAGAGTGATACGTCCTAAATGAACTGTGGTCGATTCTTCAACCACAAAAAAGAAATGTAATTTCAAAAGCGTATTTTAATACATATTACCCCTATCAAGTCTGCAAGCGTACATCTACATCCCGAATTACAACGTATAATCACTGTATTTTATTAGCGTATATAACAATATGGGAAATAGTGGGTTTAGGACGGACTGTTGAAGAGCCCTATCTAAACCTTTTTTCGCTCACCAAAATCTGTACCAAACTTCACTGTTAATGTTAAACACGGCGGTCATCGAGAAATTGTGGATATAACTGAAAAAAAATTGACTGAATATTATTCAGTCAATACTAGATGACTTAAACGTAAACTCCACCCCAACCAATCTGATCAAACTTTTACATTATTTTATTTCATACAATGGCTACATTACTCAGTTTTACAATCAGAGAAACAACAATAATTAAATATGCAAATATGGTTTTTGTGCATCATACACATCGCCAAATCCATACAATAGTCCTTTGTATAACGAATTCTAGATTAAATAGGGTTTATATTTCATAATGCATTAATCTGGTATTTGCATATATGGAATAAAAACACTAGAGCAAAATTAAATTCGTTCTTTTTTGCAGTAGGCATATATATGGTTTTCGTTGATTCAATTTCGAATGTTTTATGTGTTCAGTAGATGTAATAGAAATCGCCTTTAATTATTTTAATTCAGGTTTTCGAGCTAACCGGTAATCCTCTTAGTATAATTTGCGAGGTGGAAAATAGTGCGTTCTAATGCAACTATTTATTGACCTGTGGTAAATGTACAATTTTATTAATACATTCCTCTACTCTTCTTCGTGTATTTAGTGTCTTTTTATATAAATTTACATACATATGGATTTACATCGTTTTGATACTACAATCGAGTGCAAAAATCAATTAAAAATTCTTATTAACTACTTCATTAATGACACCATCATATGATTGTAAGTTTTATTATGGAAATAAATTAGGATCCACAAGATAAAAGCTATCTGTAGATAACTTTTAATAAACAAAATGAGGTTGATATACAAAAGTAATTAGATTTTTTTTACAATATTTGCCTTTATGTTAACTCACTACTAAGGTTTAGATAAGGGTGATTATTAAAAATTAAAATTAAATTAATAAAATTAAAAAATTAAAAATATTAAAAACGCTTTATCATTTGGGTTTCAATAAATTTGTGGTTTACGTTTCTGAATTTACGAAGGAAGAAATAGTACGTGGATGTGAAGTTTCCGACCTAACAAGGAAAATAAAAAATATATGAACATACTTTATTTTTCTACTTTATTCTTCTAAAGATATACACTTCCCAACAAGGAATTTTTTCAGATTTGGCAAGAGGCTGTACTGCCAGGGGCCATATCAGCTATCAAGTGCAGGAAATGCCTTGTGGATGGAAGCGGTGTCTTGGTGAAAGGGTACTTTCTTTATCACAAAACTTAGTCTTTTTGCTTATTTTTTGTTTCAACTGATTCAGGATGGTTAGTATAATATTCCTCGTTAATTCAGGCGATCTACCAACAAAGTTTAGTGTCCCAAGTGATTGTTGCTTAGACTCGCGTGGTGGATCTAAGTCTCGTCCACATTAATAAATTATCTCAAAAGGTCTCCTGGGATGGACCCGTGTTTTGATACGGTCATACATTGGAGTTGTTGGTCTGACGTTAGAAAACACTGCACCTGCTTTGCTGACAATTTTCTCATTCCCTAGATATCTGTTGGAATATGATGCGTCCTTTTGTTTGATATGCCAGCAATCTTAGCTACCTCCGTCAGTGCCAATCTCCTAACATTCATAATGTTTTTGAAGATGCTTTTGAAGATTTCTTCGGTTATGGTGGATTTTGATCTTTTAGAACGCCTAGCATCTGCTACAACCCGCGTTTTTACAGTCGTACGCAATAAGGAGCATACTTCCCTAATGTAACGTCTAGCCTCGCTTTAATCCCTGCAGGAAATAAATCTTAAATAAAAAAATTTGTCTCTGCTTGAAAAGTTGAAAACATAAACTCCCATAATAACAACAACACAATACGGTATTCTAAAATATTGGAGTATTGCTGTAATAAGATAACGTTTTACAGTGACGTCGCCAAAATGGCTCTGCGCCACCTCTAGAAGAAGCTGGGAGTTTTTCACCTCACCTGCGTACATGCTGTGTTGAATGTATTCAGCATTACTTTTTGATACCGCATAATTTGATCTCTTAGTACAATCTCAGTTAAACTGAGATTTTTTTTTAATATTTTGTTACTGTTCCTGGACTGAGATATGTTAACGTAAAATATTATTGCCGTTAACTAGCTTCACGTGCGTTATTACTATTATTATAAAGAACAGAAATTGTATTACTTAGAGAGCAAAGCAAAAGTTTACGGCAAACAGCTGCAAATGTAAAAAGACCTCGTAGAACGCACTGTATAATCCAAAACCAGAAGCAAAATAATAGTGTCGATAATGAAACTCGTAGTGGTTGTTAAAAAGATTTCAAGCAACCGTGAGAAGAGACAAATTTTGAGTGAGGTGAAGGAGAATCCAAGAATTAGTGCAAGATCGTTAGCCACTCATATCGAGCATCATCGGGAAGGATTGTGTGTGCAGAAACAATTCGAAAAGTATTAAGAAAATCCAACTATAATGGGCGTGTAGCACGCAGAAAGCCATTTATTAGCAAAGCTAATAGACTAAAACGCGTACACCATGAAGATTCTTTTAAAGATAAACCTCTTGAGTTTTAGCGAAACGTGTTATTGACGGACGAAAATAAGTTCAATATTTTCGGATTGGATAGACGACAAATGGTTTGGCGCAAACCGAGAACAGTACTACACAAAGAAAATTTAGGGTGACCATGTCATGATTTAGGGAAGTATGTTATACAATGGTGTGACAGCTACATGTTATTGAAGCAACTTTAGATGCCAAAAATTCCAAAAAGTATAGAAAAATTAAACAACCCAAAGTGACTGTATGTTTTTACAAGACAACGACCCTGAACAAACATCACGCATGTTTAAGAAATGGTTGATGACGTGCCTCTCAGAGTCCAGCTTTAAATTCGGTAGAAAATCTTTGGCATATATTGAACCTAGAATTAAGGGAGAAAATTATTTCAAATAAGACAGACTTGAAATATTGCTTTCAGAAAACTAGGGATCAAATAGCACCTGAAGTCGCAAAAGCTAGTTACTTTTATGGCAAACAGACTAAAAAGTGTCTTAATAATAATAGTTTATTAACGAAATGTTAACAGCATTACCAAAATTGTTTTTCTGTTTTTCCATATGTTGTATTTGTTCAAATGCTTTATTGGTTTCAAATTTTCAGTTTAATTTAATTAAAAGGTTTGTCATTTGAAATTTTGAGTTGGATTGTAATGTGTGAAGTTTTATATACAATTTGTGTATATATTATACGTTTGGTAATGTTAATAATTTCCTTCGTTGTGTCTGTATTAACCACCCACTATACATTTTACATATTCAACATCCGCGTCTGCATTATAACATCTGCAGGTGTAAAGTTTGATTTAACGTATTTGTAACAATCCATTGTTTTAAAAATAAGTCACTGTAAAAAAAGAGCAATTCCAAATTAAAAATCAAATAGTTCTCTTCCTATTGCAATCGTGAATTATCGTTCTCTCTTCTAAATGTGTTTCCTGATATACACAACGAAGTCAGAAAATTGTTTTCATACGCTTTTGACCATTTTCGATCTGAGTTAACAATGCGACAAAAATTACCTTTCTCTATATAACCATAATTTTCCATAGTCGCAGCAGAGGGTCACTATCGCAAAAACCATAAACGCTCGGTAAACAATAACCGAGAAATAATTATACCCCGCGTAATAAACTCCGTTGCTGCATTTTCGCAATTTCATAACAGCAATATAACCTACAGGCCGAGAGTATATGCGGTTTTGTCCGCTTCCAACGCGTCAACTTCAAGGTGAATCGTGCCTTTCGACAATATAACAAAAACACGTTAAACGCTAGAGAGAAAGTTCGCACTTATTACCCTACTTTATGAGTCATAACATAACTGATGGGCTGTAAGCAAAATGCTCGAAAAATATACGAATAGAATGAAACCAGAGAAATATGCGTACATATTACGATACGAAGTTAGGTGTAATGTGCCCTCGTTTATATTAGCTTTTCTTCCTTCCGTATAAAAAAAAAGAGCAAAGAAAGACTTTTTACATTCGCAAACGTAAACCAAGCTGAGATAAAAAAAAATACGATGCTTCATAATTGAATTGGCCCAGATGTAAAATTGGGGAAATAAGTTGGATTATTTGATCGCCTTTCTCTATTACGTGTAGATATTAAAAATGTGAGGAATAATAAAATTTAAAACACCGTTGTTCAAAAGTACTTCTAACAGAAGAACATGCCGAAATATCTACAGAAAAGAAAATCCTGTAGAGATGATTGCAACAACGTATGATTTTCTCTTGAAAATTCAAGTAATTGTAAAAAGCTACGCCATCTCGCTAAAGAATAATTTTCAAAATATTCAAGTAATTTTATTGTAGTAAAGCATGTTTTAAAACTAGCGAAAATTCTCAAAAGGTATGTGCCAGACTTTTAGTGAGCATGGTGCAGTGAAATCCAAACTTTGATTTATTGGGTGCATCGATTTCTCAAGAATTAAATTATAAATCGCTAAATTTTAAAAGGGATACATTTCTTGCACAATCCATTCTTCTGTCAAATGTCCAATTTAAATGCTGCATGGCAAAAGAGGGAAAATGGAAGGCAAATGAAAGTTGTACTTATTTATTATCAAATTTACTTTTTCAATTGAGCCCGACAGTAATAGAAATAACAATAATGGTACTTAATCTTTGACTTAAGTACCATTATTGCCTCGCACTATTTTGTAACATTTATTGTCATCTTTGTTCTGAAAACGGCAATAGAAAGGCAGATTATAAGAAGTATTGTCGTTCTTCTCATCAATCACTTCTTGAAGAATTCGTGGAATGTCTTCAATAGTTATACCACATCAATTGCAATGAAATACGAATTTCTACATTATTTTTACAAATATGTGAATCGTACAAAAAAAAAATAGTAGGTTGAAATAGTAACTAAAGCGATCGCGTGTTGTACAAAGTACAACAATGGGTTCGTCGATAGAGAAAAAGTGAACTGCCGAAAAGTAGTGATGGGCGAATCGAATGAAAATATCATTCGGTAAGATTCAACGAATATTCGTTCGCTAACCGAATGCAAAAATCGTTTTCTAAACCGAGTATTTTTACCGATTAATCATTCGTTAACATAAAACTATTCGTTTAGAAGGTAGAATTCGAAAAGAGAATAACTCGAAACATTGGATAGATCTCCAGTGAGGATAGTGATACATAGCCGTGCTATGTACAACGTTGAGCTTGTTTACATACCGAAGCGATAAGTTTTTGCTGACTTTGATGTCGCTATTTTTTTATAGACTGGCATTTTTTAAGATTCGCAGTGGGGAAAATATAACCCAACAGAAGTTACAGTTCTTTAATTGCTACTGGTTTCGGGTTTCGAATTAAATTTGTCTATTATTAACTAACAGCAAGAAAATTAGAAAATACCTATATTTATTAATTCTTTCAGTTTCAGTTATTGCATATAATTTTTGAAGTATATACATACAGTGTGCAACACAAAAGTAACTAATGATACAGGACAATACAATTAAAGCAATGAAATAAATAAGCATAAAATAAATAAGAACAAACCAACTATTTACCTGTATGTTAAATATAAATAAATAAACTGTCTTTTTACCTAATAACTGTACTATATTTATTTAAGAAAATTACATGCTCTATTACAGCTACATGCAAGAAAAATCTTAAGAATACAAGACCACCTGCAAAATCATTTACAAATATTTTCATTGTCCGGAAACGTTTCGTTATACTGGATGTCCATCGCAACGTCTTGATTCCAAATGAAATGAACATGTTTCTCTTACAATCATGATTGTAATATATTATTTTGAGAATATGTAGTAGCAGTGATTCAACTGTTTTTGAAATCTCTACAATTTTCTTCAAATGTTGACAGTAGCTAGTTTTAAAACGGAGACGAATCCACACATAGCTATAAATAAACACAAAAGCACAAAAGTAATCGATAATAAAACTAATGAAACGCAACAAAGGCATAAAATAAGGAAATAAACTGCCTTTACGTTAAAAATGATAACAGTCCAATAAAAATTGTTCTACGTGAACACTGTTGCCAAATTACTTTTCAAATAATACTAAATTATTATTTAAAAAAATTATCATATCTACATTCTTGGCGGATAAACGATTCCTCCGGATTCAAGGTAATTATTTGTACATCAATTTACAAACTACAAAAGATCGGAGCCTTTGACAACTCGCCGCAACGCTTATTTATTCTTTCCACCAACCACCAAAGCTCATTTAATTATATCCCTGTGATACGTGTGTTTTATTAAATTATTATTTATTACTATTGCATGCTGATACATGGGCATACGTATATAACATAACAAAGTTATGAATGGAAGTGTAAGTCGGATAATAGAAGGGACTTTAATCTTGGTAAAAAAAACAAACTATCTTTAAAAACGCACCAGCTCTACTACGAACGTAACAAAGAACCTTTATTGCAAACGAAACAGTTCAGCAAAAAAAATCGTCTAGGTATATAAAGTTCACTATCATACATTATATACATCGCAGTATTCCGCTGTCTGGAAAAGATTTCGATTTATTTTTACTTCGAATTTTTTCTCCTTAACGAATAGTTTTATGCCAATGAATAATAATTCGGTACAAACATTCGGTTTAGAAAAGGATTTTTGCGTTCGCTTGACGAACGAGTATTCGTTTGCTCTTATCGAATGATATTTTCATTCGATTCGCCCATCACTACCGAAAAGGAACGAACTAAGACTAAACCTCCGATCTCCCAAGGAATAGTAAGAGACAGATTGGGAAGGGGTAATTCGCCCCACAATCGCGCAAGTAGCCGACAAAATGAAAAATTCTGCTACCGTTGTATAAAGTGCAACAATGCGCCCATTCGAAGATTAAAGAGATGAATAGATGTTAGCGTAACATTTATAGAGCTTAATAAGTATCACTACCTTCTTTAAACGGAAACTAACATTTTACGTATGTATACAACAAGAAAATATTTTGATTTTGATAGGCGTTTCTATTTATATAGCGACATAATTTCAAACATTCAACATTTCAAATGTACACAAGCGTACGTATGCAAATATTGGCCAATGCAAACAAGTCTGTTTAATATTTAGAAACACTTTTACATCTTTATCTAACATGGAATTCAACGTGTGCCATGAATCTATCTTGCTTAGTCTCATTATACTTATACCTATTGCCTACGGAACTGTTCGTGAGTTCATATTACACATACATAAAGTAATCAGTAGCGTAGTTACCATTAAAAACGTAAATTGGCGCTAGATAAACCGCGAAAAATTTAAAATGCAATTCCTTAAATATGTCAAGCGTAGGCTATCTAGTCTATCGTCGGTCAAATTGTTGCGAATGTAACACAGACGGTTAGTCCTTGAGCCGTCACCTGTCATGGAGTATCACAAGTAGTCACCTCGGGTCATATTCAACCCTTTCGCTACGGTGACATTTCAGCTGCGGTTTCAAATGCGCATTATAATTTATTCGTCTAAAGCAGTGAAAGGATTTAGAAAAAAATGTAAGTAGGTAAAAAATAAATGTATAATCTATCTGAATGAATAAGAATTAAGAATGGAAGGTATAACAATCAGGATAAATCGTTCTTGGTAGACCCGATGATTCGATAATGTATGG
Source organism: Marronus borbonicus (assembly GCA_902655005.2). Taxonomy (NCBI): domain Eukaryota; kingdom Metazoa; phylum Arthropoda; class Insecta; order Coleoptera; family Scarabaeidae; genus Marronus; species Marronus borbonicus. The sequence goes on along the minus strand of CACRWH010006950.1, from coordinate 2,114 downwards.
TATTCGTTATTTCGTTTTCAGTCGATTTAATAAACTTAAAAAAAAATGCGCCTAAAACGTATGATTTTCATGATGAAAGCTAGTTAAGTTAGAATATGAATGAAATACGTTATTTTTATCGCGTTCATAGACATGCCTATCGTTCTAACATCTAAACCCACGGATAATTTCAAAGACAAGCCATAATATAGAATTCTATACGTATGTGTACAAATAGAATTCTATATCGGAATGTTCTGAAACCTTCCAGCATCTATGCAAGCCTTACTTTGTGCATTCTCATTTTCAACCGATAAGCATGGGTATGCTAGCAATGAGGTATTCTCGTACGGCTTGACCAGCTTTGGTTATTACTAAAGTTCTCCACTTTCCGTGCGCCTCGCTAAATTAACAGAGACTAGACAAACTCGTGTTTTGTCGACTCTCGGGGAAACCAGTAGGCAACACGAACCTGAGACGAATAAACACGAGTCTGTCTAGTCTCTGCTGATTATGTGAAGCGCACGGAAAGTGGTGAACTTTACTTATTACACTAAATAACACCTACTATGAAACAAATGTTTACTTGTTGTAGCGTACGTTCACAAAAGCAAAATTAACGGACCATATTCAGTTAACAATTCACCGATTTCAAGTGGGAAAGGCACGCGACCACCCTTATCCGTTTGTTGTTACGCCATTGATGCTGATACGTACTAATTTAATTCTCTGCATGGTATCGTTCAGATTTTTGCCGTTCCGGTCGGGACGGGGTAGCATCGATTCATTGGGCGGGTAACTTTGCGCCGGTAACGGTAAAACAAGGCTTCACGTCTCAAGTTACACGATGCAAGAAACAAAATATTCACCTTAACGCAGAAGTAATCTCGCGTGTGCTTTTATACAGATTCGTCTATCATGTTACAACTGAAATGCGGTTATAAAAAGCTTTCTTTATATATTAAACGTTCTTAATTGTTAATGGGAGATTTTTCCTTTGCTACGTATTTTTCTGAAAAGGCGATTTAGGACAGAAGGGTTGAATATAATATAGAACGTATGGCGATATTATTTTTTGTTTGGTAAATCCTGTGTTTTTCATTTTAATTTGTATAATAGCCAGTGTAGTCTTTCAACAAAGAAGTTTCTATTTGTATCTGTATTAAAAAATACTAAGATAACAGGAAAGTACATTGAAAACAATGGATAAGATTATTTGGCAAACGTGTTACTAGATTGCTATTGTGCAGTGGGGATCCTTTGTTGATTTATATAGTTCATTCATGCACAATAATACATTTAATTTCTCTTAAGAACACACATTATTTTTCAGCTGTGGCGCTATTGTAATGTGATCTGCGAACTTGCTGCACCAATTCGCATTGCAAGCGGAAAACACCGTTATTCTTCCTAATCAATCGTTTAATAGAAAAAATAAATAGATGTATTCCCTTTAATGCCATACGTTCACATATCCTTATTGTACATTACCCATGCTTGAAAAAAAGTAATGCTGTGATATTAAGTCATTACTTTTACAATTTAAAATGGAGTGTCAAATACGACTCAACGGCTATAGCTGCGCGACCCTGGCGACTTTGTAACAACCAGTGGTGTACGTTGGAAAATATGAACGCGTTGCCAATAAGATGATTTCAGCGTGGCGACAGAAGCGTCTGCAAGACTCTGCCAGTCTAGCCGCAAGTGTCGTCGCGACAGCTTGATTGTAGTTTAATAACAAACACGTGTTCTGTAGAATTTTGCCAAGGAAAACGGTTGACTCCCTCTTAAGTGACTTTGCCGAACAACTGGAGTTACATTTTCTAAGTGAAGATCCTTCTACTGAGGGAAGCACAAAATTTAAAAGAGATCTCTCAATCAAAAGCAAACAACCTACAATAACAAATTTTTTGCAAAAAATCGAGAATAAAACTATAGATACTGCTGAACAAAGAGCAGAAATGAGGATATTTCGCCGAAAAGAATTCGCACTCGTGTGGTATAATTAGTAGCGATGAAGAAGACATTATGCAATATGTTTGTAACTTTTCATTAAGTATTGCCTTAATAAATAAAAATAAAAATGTCTCTCTTTTGTACTAAATTAGTTTTTTTTTTTTTAATTTTGGAACCTA
>CACRWH010006949.1:0-10280 GCA_902655005.2 Marronus borbonicus | reverse complement strand
GTATTTGCTGAGTAGCATTTTGAAATATGAGGTACATAAGGGCATATGTAATAGTAAGGTAATTGTAACATTTTTGTAATATATATGTATATATATATATATATATATATATATATATATATATATAGTTATATAGAATGATACGATCAGAGAGATATTTATGATTTATATTATATATTATGATATTTATATTATAAACTGTCCGCAATAGCCCAATTGTAAAGATATTTATTTGTTTCTAAAAGTCTACATTTAGGTTGTAATATAATAATATCGTGATACTTGACGCTACTGAGTCAAAAAGTAGCTGGATACAAAAAAGTTTTTAAGATGGTTTTTGTAGATTAAGAACCGATCTCGATAAATTGTCTCTATGTTACTGAATGAACACGGGAAATTGCCATCTCTAGACATATGTATAAAAAATAAAATCGAGAGTGTATGTAATTCGATGATTAAAGAAAAACTTACTGCCTTAAGCGTCTTTCGTGACTTGAAAAGGTGGAGAAGCGAGAATAGATATTTTTAACATAAGGTGCGTTTCCAAAGTTATTTCTGCGAAACGCGTCCGCCGTGAGGAAAATATGTTCTTGTATAAAGAAAACGATCGCTTTACATCTAGTGATATTATATTTGCATAATTAAAAAGATCTGACTGCATCTGTAGACGAATTTTCACAAATTTGTCTAAGTGTGGCAAAATCTGAATCCTTGTTTAAAATACTTTCAAACTTAATTAGAACACACTCATTTTTTGCATCTTCTACCGAACAAAGCTGTGCGTGTACATCTTTCACAATTTGCAGTAATTCCTCTAACGACAGTGAAGAATTTTGTAATTTTTCTATAGCTTGCATGCAATTGTGAATAGTTTGTAAATCACCTTTAACCTGACTATCTTCAAATCTTTTCTGACTTGTTTTGATAGCTGCACATTCTTTCGGATTGAATAATAGAACCACCTTCTTTATACTCTCAAAATATTTGTGATAGTAAAATGCCGCTTGTAACCATGTTCCCTAACGTGTAAGGATCGGTTGTGGTGGAAATTCGCGAATACGTTTTGGGAATTTCAGAAATACTGCTTCTGTACTCGCAATTAGCGCATCCACCTGTGGATAACATCTACGAATTGTCTCTGCCACAAGATATGGAGCATGAATTGTAATACGAAAAAGTTACCACACTGTGCCTTAAGAGGCCGGCCTACAGAAAGCATGGTTGCGGCACCATCTGTCATAAACGTTAAGACTTGATCTCTGGATATTTCAAAATTTTTCCAATGTGCTTAACACCACTTTTGAAATGACTTTGGCAGTACATTTTTCTATTCGTCTAGAAGCTAATAAAATTGAAGATGACGATTGCGCAATAACATTAAGTATAGATCTCTTTTTGCAATCAGTTGTTTCATCCACTCACAAGCACACTTTTTTATTTTTCAGTTCAGCCTTAATTTTATTTTCTAAATGTACACGCACAGATGGTAAATAATTTCGTAACGTGGTCCTGTTCGGTAATGTAATATTGGCGTATTTGTTCCAAAATGAAATAAATGAATCGTTGTGTAACAAACTAAACGCCAGATTGCACTGAATCATCATTGTACATAAATCAAATAAGAACTGTTCGTATTTTGCGGCGACACCGGTTTTGATATTATTATGGTTTGCACTTTGCACATGCAGTTTACAATCTGTTTGTGACCAACACGCTAGATATATATCGCACACTAAACGTTTAATTTTTATGCCGTCATAAGTCAAATTGGGATAATCCTTAATGAACCTATCCACTGTCTTTAATGATAGCTGTTTTCTCGATTTTCGTACCTTTGACATTATTAAAACCGAAACACAGAATACTTCACTGCTGCTATTACGTACGCTCCAGGCGGCAGAAAACTAGATACTGCCTCGCATGCGAGAGTCCATTCGTTAGCTGCGCCGATGGTGTGCACCCGAATTTGCCTACTCTAATCATCAGTATTAAATGAGAATATTAGTCTTAAATATCTTCTGGTAATGGACGTTCTATATGTTTTTTTCCAAGATTGTGACACACAACATGCGTAGATAATTTTCAGATAAGATTCGCATTGATAGTATAAGTATAAGTATAAGTATAAGCAGTATAAGTAATGTACTGAAATTATTCTTTATTTTATATTTATATGTCTTAGCAATACCTACGAAACCATCCTATGAAGTGAAATTTTCAGCAATTTGTTGCAAAAAGAAACTTGTTCATGAGTGTAATTTTTCAACAACCAGTACAAGCGAAAGAAATACATGGTTTCCGGAATTCGTATTTTTTGCTTACTGACAACAGTAAACAAAACATACAGACGTTGGCTCTTTTAAATAGATGATTCAAAATTTCGGGCTTAAGTAATAGATATGTTAAATAATAGATATGATTTGCTTACTTGGAACAAGCGAAAAAAATTGTGTATTTTAGCTATCAAGATGTATATCTTGCTGCTCTATCCCGAGCAAAAATGGCACTTTCTTTTATCATGCACGCGATAACAAAAATGTGGTAATTTTGAACAGTTTTCGTAAATAAAATAAAATCCTTCTTGATATTTTTATTGGAATACTAATTATCTTTAATCTGGTAATTATCGTAAAAGTAAAGTAGTCAACTCAGGAGCGGTTTAGGTGTTTAGGATATGCATTCGAACGTATGCTGAATGAAATAGGTATGTAACTTCAATAAATAAAAATTAATGTAACAATTTTTTTACCAAAATTGGTCCAATGAACGAGTTAATTACTTCAATAAATGGCTGTTTATTACATCGATGAACAACCGCTTTCGTATGTACACTATATACAGTATTAATATAAAGAATACATTTATTAATGCCTAATGAAAAGTCGTTAAAGTTTGTTTCGGTTGATATTGATAAACAGGTTTGAATTTGATAAATGTAATTCAAATTTATTAGCTAATATTTTTGTTGCTTTAACAAAGCGCAATCAATGGACACAATTTATTGAATTCATTTTATCAGTGTACGACTCTCCTAATCAAAGATTATTGTCTGTAAAGCTATCTCATACTTGAGATTACATCTTAAAGGTGAATTCTAGTCATTAGATCGTCATCCTGACATGGCTTGGTACTAATATATGTATCTAAAAATGCCATATAAGATCAGCTTCTTACAAAACATACTATGGTCCTGGAATTCTATTAGACACTACAAATTCGCTAATCGCTTACAACGTTTCATAACTAAGTATAAATAATTACTGCACTAGTTATGAAAGCTATTGAGAGAAAATAAATTTGAATGTACAGCAGAATATAGCGAGATAAACTTTGAAAACTAATTATTTTTGTATCACTCTTCACATATACATAAATGTGCATGATCTTACTCCTCTCATCCTCTGTCCCCATCTTGCGCTGCTAAAATATGTATTGGCGTTATTCATTTCCTTCACTTCGTTTACTGCAACTGTTTTTGTTTAATCACTTTTTTGTGGTGTTTTTATACTGCATTAACAAGTTATTAACAATCATAATTTGTGTTCTAATAATTAAAAGTTTTTTATTAGTTGATTTTTTATACTTTTTATTACCAGATTATTAAGTTTTTCGAGTAATTTTGTTTTCTCCCAGCAGTCAAGGCGGTAGGACGTGTGAACAGCGTCTAAGCATGTCTAAGCAAACTGTCCAAAACATAAAGTAAGATATCTCGCGAAAGGAAAAATATATTGGTTTCCGTCGTGGCCAGAAGAGCCATGAACGTTGTGGACGACCTATTACAGAATATAACTTGTACCGGGTATGAGATGCAAGGGTACGCTGACGACCTGAAAATCATAATCCTTACAAGCTTTACAAGGAAAAGCAAAGTCTATCCGAAAACATCCACAATCGAAGGGAAAACCATTAGCTCTAGCTATAAAGTTAAATACTTGGGAGTCACGTTCAACAAACTAACATGGAACTTTCACATGTTCAACTTACAGAAAACATCCATTACAGCGTCACACACGTAGGCTACTCGGTAAAAATTGGGATCTTTAGCCTCAAATGGCCTTCTGGTCGTATACAGTATTAATCATATCCATAATCTACGTCTCTTTGGTTTGGTAGCCAAAAACAACTTAGAGAACTGTACAACAGCAGCTTCAACACATTCAGAGACTTGCATCTCTTAACATTATATCCCACAGCAGCGCTGGAAGTCCTGTTGGGATTAGCACCGCTTCACATTCACATTCAGAAGCAGTCCCTCAGCGAGTGCCCTCACTCTTTTTTGAATAAAGGGACTACAGCTTGAGGACCTTAGAGAACATCCTAAAATCATTGAAGATGCTAATATAAATCATCTAATGTACATTGCAAAGGATACGATCCCTATGCAACACAATTTTGATCAGCCTAGTAAGGCGATCATTGAAAGCCGTACTAAGTGGGCATTCCGCGAGGCTCAATGCAAGAGAGGTACCCTGGCATTGTATACGAACGGCTCTAGAATAGAAACTGTTGGAACAGGTATAGGCATCAGTAGCCCCAACTATCACCTAAAAATGCCAACAAGATTTCACACCAATATATATTTCAAACTATTTACATATTTGAACTTGTGCGTCATAAAGAACCTCGAGATAGGGATACGAGGCGCAACTACAAACATATTCAGTGACAGCTAAGCAGTTCTAAAGGCTATTAAGGGCTCTACATACGAATCTGGTCTGATACACGAATGTGTATACATCTTAAGGCAACTGGAACGCAAAGCCACGTTACTTTGTGGTAGGTCCCAAGCCACAAGGAAACGAAGAGGAAGATAAGCTTATCAAAAAAGTAGCGAGCATGACTTTTATTGGTCCTAACCACAGTAATAAAGACATAGAGAGACCATCAAACGGCCTCAGTGTTCCAGGACAAAAACAGGCGAAAGCTTATATTAAACGCGCCAAAGACAGAAAAACTAGCGCCATTATTCAGCAAAGAGGATTCGAGACTACAATTTCTGACAGATCTTATAGTCCTAACATATCACTCGTTCAAACTAGGAAATGTGTTGCCACCAGTCGTATACAACACCAATATTTCAGTAGGCCATTCCTTGCATCTATTGAACTGAAGGAAGAAGACTCTAGAGTAGAACTAATGTTTACTAAGAGCTTCCATTTATTCTAACACACACAAGGGCATTGTATTTCAATAGATCTACTTCAGTCGCAATGATCAGTGGCAACTGTGTCATCTGAGCCCCGACTATAATCATAATAATAGTAAAAATAATAATAATAATAATATATTCAAAATAGTTATTTTCACTAAGTAAAGAAGAAATTGCCCCAACCATCTGTCTTAATTTCTTTCTTGTTTACCTATAAATACGCGTATACATTAAGTGGTACACAACACATTACATCATTACAAAGAATTTACGATAACAATTGCCAACGGTACAATCGACTTCTGGCCTGACCTGAAAATTGTATACAGCGTAACAATGCAACCATAAAGTAGTACGATTTTTTCGATTCATAAATGCTTACATTAAGCCGTCAAAGTCTCTTTGTACATGCACCTATACAACGTATAACGATACCTGAGAGCAATAGGTACAATCAAGAAACGTTTCACCTTCTTAATGACAGCCCATCGCGCCTAATCCAATGTTTCTTCCAGCATCGTTGATAGGAAAAGGAGACGAAGGTGCAGCAAGAAGCGTAGCACTTCACTTATCGTCACGTTTATTAATAATTATTATTGAGATATCGGTATTCCGTTACAACAGCCCATCATGCATATCGGTAGCCCGATGCTCGTTGTATTAGTGACAGCACTAAATACCATTGTCAGTGATCCGAGGCGATACCTTGATCATTGTACGGAATGAAGAGACCAAATTAAGCCCTCATAGCGAACGATGACGGCCAGTTGGCCCTGAACAAACAACGACTGGTGCCTACAATGACTAGGCAATTTGCGAGATGCGTAGCGCACGAAGAATGCCTCGGTCAGTGGCGCGTCTTGTCAGTCCAATGGCGTGGATTAAATATAGTTACGTCTTGTCGCTGCTAATTCTAATTAGCAGTAATACAAATAATTTTCTAAGAAATAATTTGTAGTCATAACAACAATACTAAATTGTCAAGTTATTTAGTTGGAATGGTTGTTGTATTATTATTATTATGGCGAAATCATTCATTATCGTAATTTCCTTGTTAAGAATAATGTGCAATAAGTATCTTAATAACAGTTAGGTAATACACATTATATTTATTAGAAATTCAATACGTAGGTATCTACAATGGCACAACTATTAGCAGTTTAGTAGTTTTTCAGATTAGCCCTCAATTGTATGTAACTCTGTTGCTAGATTCTTGAATAGTTCATAAACGATAGTAATAATAATATTTATTGCCCAACAGTACATACAGATGTATCCAAGGGAACGCCAATATCAAATGTACTATAACAATAATGTGGATAGTTTCGGCCCAAATATAACAAAAAATTGTAATACAAATAAAAAGAATCAAAAATAAAATTTAGGTCGTATACATAGATACATATAATATATACTAAACGAACCTGCTGGCGTTAGTATCTAATAATGCTTTACAGAACAGCTTAAATATGTATGTAGCACTCGTGGAATATACAGTTGTAGTTATTACACATTTGAACGACTGGCGATCTGAACATTGAATTAATGCATACTGTAAAAGTGTAAAAACGCGTCTGAGATATGGCAGTGGAACCACGAATCCCAAGATGCTTAAAAAAATGGAACATCAACTACATTATGAAGAATTTTAATTTATAACTCTATACACCTTTCTTAGCACTCTCTCTACTCTCAAATGTTTAGGCCGGCCAAATAGTAGTTGTAGTAGTGAGTGGTGTCCGAATTCGGACCCAATTCGTGAATCTTTGCCGTAGAGGTGAGTGGGTGCGTTGTCTTGGTAAAACAAAACTTTCATTTTCTCAAATGTGGCCTTCTTATTATTATATTTATGCCTCCTGCTTGTTAAGTAATGATGTGTAGTATGCTCCCGTTAGTGTTTTAGCTTTTTAAGACGGTCGATTAGTACGACATGACTAGTTGCCATAATTTTCCCGACCGATGGGACAACCATCACTTCTTTCGGAGCCAATTCTCTTCGCAGGTCACTATTTCGACTGTACCTTGGCCTCAGGAGTGCACTGCTGTATCTAACCTCCATCTATAGTTAACAATGCACGCCAAAACATTTCCGACTTATTTTACTTAAACTGCTTTATTAGGGCTTTAGAAATGTTCACTCCAATGCGTTTTTGGTCTTTAGTGAGCAAGCATAATACCCAAAGCGCGGTTGGTTTTTGTCCAAATCTTTAGTCAATATACACTACACACGTCTTCTTCTGTATCTCTAACTTTAATTCAACGGTTGGTTAGCACCATTTGCTGAACTTTTGCAATCTTTCGCCATCCTGAACGCCGTTATGCTATTTACTAGCATAGCGGCGCTGAGGTTAGTCGAGTGGCAACACTCGACCTGTACGGACGTGCCAGTCCGCTAGGCAACTGTGCGTCAGCACATCACGTTCGTGAGAACCCTCATCGTTTTGGACTATAGTTTTTCTATAGTACCTTATAAAAGGAGAAAATAGCGACTCAGTGCCACCCGGTCACGGAAACCGGAATGACCGATCCGTCGGTCGTCCCGGGATCCTCCGGTACCGGTGGTTCTACCACCTGTGCCCAGAAGAGAGCCCTCACAGACGAGGAGCTATTATCCAGCAGCTCGAAGGAGGAGAGCTCCAGCGAATGGACCACCGCCTCCAAGTGGAGGAAGAAGAGGAAGCCTGACAGGAGGGAAAAGACGGGAGATTCCCTACCCGCCAAAGGGAACCCGCAGCAGACCGCCGACAGTCGCAAGACTTCGGCAAAATGCCCGGCGATTTACCTCTACGAGGTAAATTTCGTACAGGCAGTTGGGTCGATCAAGGCCTTGTGCCGCGAGAAACCCAGCTTCCTGTTTAAGGTCAACCACCTGGTAGTGAAAACCGCCAGCGAGGAAGACTGGAAGAAGGTGACGACCGCGCTTACCAAGGAGGGTAAACAATTTTACACGTATACCTTGCAGAGCTATCGCCCTGTAAAGGTCGTTGTGAAATACCTGCCGCCCAACTTGGAGGCGGAGACCATTTTGGCCGAATTCCTGGACCAAGGTGTCACAGTAAGGACAGTCGCAAACATGAAGAGACGCGATAAAACCGCGAGCTCTGTATTCATGACGACTGTCCCTCGCTCCAGCATCGAGGCCGCCTATAAGGTGAAGGAGCTCTTCGGGATGAAGGTTTCGGTCGTCCCTTTCAAGGCTCGCAAAGGACTGGCCCAGTGCCACCGATGCCAACGTTTTGGGAACTCGTCAGAATGCTGTAGGCTGACGGCGAGATGCGTAAGATGCGCGGAGGGGCACTTGACCGAGAAGTGCGAACTCGAAGCAAGCGGCGCACGCAAGTGTGCCAATTGCGGAGCACCCGGCCACGTACAGAGGCTGTGCGGTGTACCAGAAGCTGACAAGCCGTCAGACAGTTGCTCGGCATGCGGAGCAGGCTCCCAAGTCCAAACCGCCGCCGGCAAAAACTACGAAGGCGTTCCCCGAACTGCCGCCACACACCGCACAGGACGGCGAGCTGTTAAGCTCCCAGAACGTGCGCAAGTGGGAGCAGAAAAGGGAAAAAGCTTCTGGTGGTAACCGTGCTACTTACGCAGCGGTTGCGTTGCCAGCGGTTCCCAAAAGCGAGCAAAGGTGACCTCCGTAAAGTCGCTCCCTCCAAGTCGGCGAAGAAGAAGGAGCCGACGCCGAAGAAGGTCCCGAAGAAGAACGAGAAGCCGGAGCTTGCTCTTCGTCGCAGAAGAAAGGTGGCGAAACCTCCGAGAAGGGTCCCGGAGTCTGAGGCTACCACGAGTAGCGAATCCGACGGGGAGCCTACGGTATCCTCCCAGGACTCGCTACGCTGCTTCAGATTCCTGAAGCAGGCCGAAGGGAAGGCGGTGATCGGGCTCAAGAAGCTCCAGAGGATTTCGAATCCACTTGAGAAACTTCAATTTCTCATGGAGCTGGCGGAATCCATCTTTGCGCCATGAACTGCACGCCGAGAAGTCTCTGAATCGTTACCTGGAACGCCCAAGGAGTCCTAAACAAGAAACTCGAGCTCGCTCAGTTCCTTGTGGACCACAGGATTGATATCGCCTTGATCTGCGAAACGTGGCTAAAGGCTAACCAGAAATTCAAGATCCCGAACTACCACGTCTATCGAACAGACAGGCCGACCCAAGGAGGAGGAATCGCTGTTCTGGTGAAAAGGCGCATCATGCATTCGCAAATTTGCCTCCCTGCTAACAGCAAGGAAGCGAGCGCGATTGCCATGAAGCGAGCCGGTGCGACGGTGATGTTCGTAGCTTGCTACAACAAACCCCAGCAGACCGTGAACGCCTTGGAACTAGAAAGTATCGCGGATCTCGCCGACCACGTTTTCTTCTCGGGGGACCTGAATAGTAAACACCGTTCATGGAACACATCGAATCAGGAGGGATTTCCAGCGAACCAGATACCCACCACTTAAGGAGGCTCACCGCCGCCTAAGCAGGGAGATTCAGAGAGATATCGAGGCGCATAGGCTGCCGAAATGGGACAACTTTGTTGAGACCAACCAAGAGCGGGACCCTCACAGGGTCCCCAGAATTCTGAAGCGAGACAGAAAGCCTATCCCGGAGATCAAGAACGGACAAACGAGCTGCCTGGCGGACCAGGAGAAGGCGGAAGCACTCGCGACCACCTTCCTGGGCCACTTCACGCTAACGGCACGCGACGATCCAGAGCAGGAGAGAAGGTTCCGGGCCACCCTCGGGGAGATAGACGATATGGAGGCGGGTCCTCCCATCGTCGTCTCACCCAGAGAAGTCCTGCAAGTAATCGGGCGGGTCCCGGGCAGAAAGGCTCCCGGCGAAGACGGTATAACAGGAGGAGCGTTGAAGAATCTACCGCTCAAGTTGCTAGTCAACCTGACGCAGATCTTCAACGCAGTGCTCCGACTGACGTACTACCCGCCCCGGTGGAAATCTGCCAGGGTTATCCCAGCCTTGAAACCCAAGAAGGATCCTCATTCTCCGGACAGTTATCGACCGATATCGTTGCTCGGGACCATCAGCAAGATTCTCGAATCTCTGCTCTTGGCCAGAATCAACGAGCATCTTGTAGATAACCAGCTCATGGACAGCGACCAGTTTGGATTCAGGTCAGACCACT
>CACRWH010006948.1:0-10283 GCA_902655005.2 Marronus borbonicus | reverse complement strand
TGCCGGAAAAACCGGAAAGGAATTACCGACACACCTGGTATACGAAAACAGATACTTACACACATAAGTGCGAGTACTCACAAATACTTCATGAACTCCACAAATATATTTAAAAACGACCAATTGTATTTAAAAAGCGCAAATGGAATTGAAAGATTTAGATCACTCCATTTCAGTTACGTTCTGTTAAATGAATTACCAATCTGATATGAATAGAAGAAATGTTCAATTATTGCAATTATTGCTACAAAAGTTGCAAGATTAATTAGCTTGTTCACTGTGTATTTCAATTGTGTTACAGGTTACTACCGTTTTATAGATTCTTTTTTTCGATTTTAAATTTTACTGTTGTATTCATGTTCATCTCACTTTTTGATAAAAATATATATACATATACAAGCAAACAAACATCAAACTTGTTACATAATTTATCAAAGTTAATTCAAAAAAATTGCAATTTATTATTTTATCTTAAATTATCTATGTATAAATATATTTTTAATTCCAGAATTTTCTATTTATTTATTTCTAACATACTTTGCTTACTATTTTTTGTTGTTCAATAATTCAAAATATAATAGAAATTTAGAATTTTATTTAATTATAAGGGTAGAATCTTTCTCGTATCTTATATTGTTTGTGTATGTGGATCCGTATCAAATACAAAACAAAATGCATAGACTGTTTAGTGATTCTTGAAATCGAAATTTAAAGGTAACTGGTCAATGAATTATTATTTTAATATACGGGGTGTGATTTTAACACATAATGGAAGATTTTCACACTTTTGCACCCAAAAAAGATGTGTCTGGTGGACAGCACCCGGAATTGCTTACTGTGAGCTTTTGAGAACGGGTTAAATCTCGTATTGTTAACAGTTCATCCAAAAACAGCATTCTTTGATCAATCGAAAGAAAGTGGTATTCTTACAAGACAACGCCAGACCTGATATCGCAAGAGTGACTCAGGAAAAAATTTCTGAACTTGATTAGGAAACATTACCACACCCTCCTTATTCTCCTGATATTTCGTCAAGTGATATGTATCATATTTTTTGTCTCCTGACGCATCCAAACTCGAGTTTTGACGACATGACAGTATATGAAATATTGAAAAATGGGCAAGAATGCAAAATTAAAATGGATTCGGTCAGCAACGTTAGAACCACCCCGAGGAGGGTGAAGAACGTCAGCTTACATAATTAAATTACAGAAATGCGTCTTATATAATTAGAGAAAGAAATCTGAAATGATTGTTCCTTTCTATATACTATTCATAAAATATAAATGTATTGAACATGTCTGCAGAAAAAAGAACACATTATTAATAAGCGATACACAATTTTTCGTCATGGCAACAAGCATATTATGGAATAGATATATGCGTATGCATAATAATGTTGATCAACTTTAGTTTTGAAATCAAAAAGAAACCATACGAAAAATAGAAGTAATTAAATGAAAAATGAATACTAATGCAATATAAAAATGAATATGTTCGGTAACGTTTTTCACAATAGTGAAGGTATCAGGTGAGCCTATTGACAGTAATGCTCGTTCTAAAACGGGAAAGCATTCACATGTACAGATTTCTTTCCGGCCCAGAAAAAGATAAACACAAGAAAATGGTAAACCAAGAGTAATTTGAAACGCTTCGACGAACATGAAGAGGACGTATCTTATATCGAAAGTTATGCAATGTATTGACGGTTTAAATTAATTACCATTAATGTGGAAGCTTAAGCTCGTGCTGCTATCCTGAATAAGGTGCATATGCACTCGTCAATAGATTGTCGAAAGTGTAATTAATCAATTCGAATAAATTTAAAAGTAATTATCTTCGCTATTCTCTACAAAAAATTCGTCGCAAATATAAATTTTCTAACAACAATTAAATAATTACCTCGTGTGCATTATTTACAAATGAACAAACACACAGCATATTGACCTATTGTTAGTATGTGGGTGGAAGATAATTCATTGCCTGAGTAAATTTACAACAAAAGTTTTCAGATGATAAATATTCGGTGTGATGATATAAAATTATATTAAAGTGTACAGTATGTTCAGTTTCCGCAGCGTGCGATATAAATTTGGTTGTTTAAGTGGAACATCCTATGTATTATTTATTATAACTTTCAACAATATTTCCTATACCTACTTAACTTAATTTTTGAGATAATAGACATAATTTTTGTGAAATGCCTCTGTTTCTTTAAGGGCGTGCTGTATGTGATCCAAATTTTATTGAATTGATTATTTCCTGGAGTTTCGGAATTTAATTCATTTTCTTTAAATTGCAACATGTATATTTTTCCAGAATTTTACAGAGAAAACTCTAGAATTCTTTTATGAACATTTTAAAACGAGTTTCGCAATTTAGTTAATTGTAAGTAGAAATTTAAGCTGTTTATAAAAAACAACTTAACGTGGACATCGCACAAAATGAATTAAATTTTACAGATTATTTTTAATGAATACATGTAAAAACTTCTTCTTCGTTCATTTCCTCTATGGTTTCCGGTCTCTGGCCAGTTCTTTCATTTCCAAGAAAATCTTCCTCTTGTTTTGTCCTATTTCTTCTATTCTTCCATTCTGATTCTTACTGGACCTTCCTTTCTTTCTCTTATTTGTACTTTTTGTTTTAAAATTTTTAACGATTTTACTATGTACACAATTGTTTTTAGTTTAGCTGTTTTTTTTGAAACTTACTAGTTACCGATTCTTGTTTTTCTGTCGTTCGTCTTACCTCTTATTGTGTATTGTATCCCATTTTGTTTTTTTAGTTATTTTTCTCAACAATTTAATTTCTGCTGCTATCTTTCGTCTTCTGTTACGCTTCCTAAATATTCGTATGTTGATACTTTTCTAGTTGTTGTCCTTTAAGGTGGATACCAGAATAGCTGTGTTTGTCATCGTTTATAATTACGGTTTTCTATTCATCAACACTTATTTCAAGTTTTAATTTATCGATTTCTTCTGTTTATATTTACAGTAGCTTTTTCATCTTTTTGTGATTATCTGGTACTCATGCTATGTCAACATAATGTAAATTGCTATATTTGTTGCTGTTCTTGTTCTTGTATTCTTTAATAATCCATCCATTAATATGGATCTCTTTTTCATTTCGAAACCAGGTGACATTTCTTTCATTTGTACCACCCCAATTACTCTCATACCTGTGTTTCTATTACTTTAACGATACTTTATAAACATATAAAAAACAAGAATTTATAGTATTTGATTATAGCACTCTGTGCATTTTAGCAAAAAATTTGACGGCATAGCTTCACATTTAATTTATCAAAGAACGACACATTTAAGAAAAATCTAGCACAGTTTCTTTATTAGATTCTAGAAAAATATACAGGATGTTTAACTAAAACAAATTAAGTAACATGAAACAAAGACAGTAAGGATTTCGATGGCAATTTTAAAATTGTCAACTGTACCGTACTGACGAAAACTGTAAGATGTATTCAACCGAATAAAATCACCGCTCTAGCCGGTAGAGAGAGATATTGGAATGAACTAACGATAGCTACTTGGTAGTAATATTAGATGACTTTTACTCAATTAATAGGAGCACGCACAAGAATGGTTATTTTTTACGGTTTTTGCACTTATCTCCAAAGTGACACCAACCAATTTATAGCGGGTTATATCACAATCTCACTAGCAACGAAAGTTAAAGTCGTTCTTTCCTGTAATTACGGGAAATTGGGGATTGGAATGAGAGAAAGATTTAATCTTATTTAGTTTACGTTGAAAGGTCATTCTATGTAAAAAGAATTCTGCTTGTCGGATGAAGCAGTTTGCCATCTACGATTGTATAGCGCCACAGTAATTCAAGAAAGTATAAAAATGATTCAACAGAGAAGTAACTATTATCTTTCATTTTAGAGAAAATTCTTAACAGAAAAAGTTTCTTCAAATGATAAAAATAGCTTGAGCACTAATTTGAAAATTATTATAAAGTTTTTGTGGGTATATATAATAATTAAAATTTTGATTTACATTTGTTATTTAGGATTATAAACAACTTTATTTTATGAATATTTCCGATAAAATACTTCTATTAAAGTACATTCATATATTTTTCCTTAATTATTAACTAATCTTAGATTTTTTATGATAAACTTACTCTTGGATAAATATCTTTTTTTTATAAAGAATGGCTTTATCCACATTTTTTTAAGCAACTGTATTGAGGGGTGTTGGGCAATGTTTTTTTTATAATTTATGCTTGGTTATGGCTATGCTAACCGTTATAATGACACCAAGTATTACACATAAAAATTAACGTATTAAAGAAACTAAAATGAATGTAATCCACTAGTAACTTCTTTTTACAAAATATACGCACATTTAGATATTTTTCCTTATATTTAAAGTATAAAATACCTAAAATCATTTGGTCGCTGTTGAATTAATCAACTAATATTCCCATTGTCTTTGAAACAGTGCGTGACAGTAGAAAGGAGAACGAAGTGTAATAGTTTTTTGAAGTCAAATTTGAAATTCGACATTGTTTTATTTAGTTAAATTGAGATAATTATTAACTTCTATTGTCTTGTATTGCTGTTGTCTGTTATTCTAATTAGTACATCTTTTAACAAAGCAGTAATCACGATAATCTTTGACATAAGTAAACTTTTTTAGAAGTAAAACAATTGTGTTCTTTCGTATCTCTAATTATGTAATCGTTCGCTTCCTTGCCTACAAGCTATTGTTGTAAACAATTTTATTTTCGATAAAGACATAATAACACAGTCGTGCTTTTAATTACATACCAATGAAATTATAATTTATCGAAACGTACGAAGATTCGCGTAAAAATGAAAACCCTGTTTTTATTTTTCAGGTCAATTGTGGACGTTTTTCAAGCGGTCCAATAACGATGCATAATATGCACCTGTAATAGTTTTAGCTTTTCCATACAGTTGACAAAAGTTATTCCCTAACAATCTCAAAAAACATGACCCTCATAATCTTCCCAGTTGAGGGAGCGGCCATTTTTTGGTGTAGAATCTCTGTCGGCAACACATTGTTGGGACTGTTCTTCGGTGTCAGGTGTGTAGCGGTGCATCCGTGTTTCATCCAAAGTACCCTTAATGTTCTGTGGATTCCCTGAAACAGGTCCAAAGCGTTTTTGGATCATGTCACATGACTTCCTTTTTAGTCAACTGTGGTCAATCACGACACCAATCTTGCAGACAGCTTTCTCAAGTAGAAATATTGGTGCAAAATATTATGTATTCGTTTACTTGAAATACCCACACCATTAATAATTTCACATACCGTCACTCTTCTATCACCCACTACGACACGATGGACTCTATCAATGATTTTTGGGATGGTTGCCTCAATAGGACGTCCAGAACGTTCAGTGTCAGTACGAAAATGTCGAAGTCACTTATAAACCGTTCCAATCGAAGATGAAGATTTATCATAATGTTTATCAACTTTTTCTTCGCCTTCTGAACCATTTTCCTTTCCTGCACTAAGGTTTCATCAAGCCATGAAACTTTTTCGTCCATTTTTTTGGAAATTAATCGACTCGCAAGATTCAAATGAACGCTCAACACAGAGTAATAAACCAATATAGCTGAAATTTGGAGTGAGTCCCTCCAAGAAATGCTACTAACTGCACCAATGGTACCATCCATTTCTCTGACTTTACACGAACTTTTTGAATCATCTATTAAATCCCTTTTGTGGTATATCGGCTAGATTTCTTTTGAATTCTAGTTTCTTGCATTATTATTAAATACGCCCACTAAGTCGAATATCAATTATTTATGTAGATTTTGATTTTACATTTTAAAATGTATATGAAGTAGTTAAGCTTAATGAGATAGTGGAGGATGCCACAACCAGAGTCGCTGGAGTTTTTTTTTGTCGATTTTAACTGTGCGATTATTAATATTTTAAAAAGGTTTCTTTATGGAATATTCCAAGAAGCATAGTAATTTTGGTAATTAATTTTGTTCGATTATTCAGTTTTTTGGCTACCTTCCCTTCTCAAGAATTACAGTAAAATTATTTGAAAATTCGTGTATTTATAATTATATGTATATTTATAATTCAATTTAATTGTAGTGGCCGTTAATGTCTTCCGAAAAGTGTAGCTGTTTATGCAATAGCTTTTTTACCAAGCTGTTTCAGGATACTTCCATTGTTGTCCGTTCCTTCCTCAACATTATGGTTGCTTTGATTTTTCATATGTAATTTCCAAATAAGCTAATAGCATAACCAAAAGAACTGAAATTCAAATAATTAAGACGATACCTGCATTCAACTATAACCGATAACATTTACATTTTATCTTTGAACGTAGAGTTTTGGAAATTAAACAAAATGTAGCGCAAAACTAGGCATTACCTAATTTTGAGAATAATTTTTAATATATTGTTTATCTTGTATTTAGTTAAAATGATTTGACTTGTTTACTTGTTTAGTTAGAACTAACTAGCAGTTAATGTTCATTTTTGGCATATACTCACGTAGGATTTTCTATTAAGCTTACGTAAAATAAAGATATATTCGATACTTCATTAATATTCTTACAAAATTTGTTAGTAACTGTTGCATTTTTTCGTGCACATATTGCTCCATTTATTAAACTTGCAATAAAATAAGAAGTTACTGTACCGACACTGGAGGAGAAAGTTTATTAATGAAGATTCTGGCCATATTACGGGGATATCTAAGAACTTTGCAACGGTCACTATTCAAGGTGGGTGGTGTTTGCTATATAAAAGAGATTCTATGAAGCGGGAACCATCAGTTCCACCTCCATCATACATCAGTGATTTGTTTGTACATTTTAATACAATATGATGAGTTTTCTGCAAGTGAGTTCCTGTGAAAATTTACTTTGAGAAAAATCAAATTACATATATGCATCCCTTTTGCAGATTGCGATCTCCTTGACGGTTTTACTCGCTTGTGTTAAAGCGGGTTACTTAGGAGCAGGTGATATTGGAGAAAGCTATGGAGGTTTGGATGGTGGATACGGGGGCGGTGACGGTGGTTATGGCGGATACGGAGGCGGTGACGGCGATGGAAAAGACTATAACGTAAGTAGAGTGCTAGTACTTGTTATTCCAAGGGCAAGGTGTAAATTCAACTTAATAACGCAATTGATTTGTGTAGTACTTATTGGATTATAATTAGCTTTTAATATTAATTTGGTATAATATTTGAAGAAAATCTATAATAACTCCGTGTTTTAAGACTTAAAAGACGCATAAACAGCATTTCATATTACTGTGCCTCGTAGAAATTTTGTATTTGACTGAGGCCTCAATATAGGCAATGATATACAGTTGTCCCAAGTTTTGCAATCGGAGGATTGCAGCTGTTGTGTAAGATCAACATTTTCTGATAGCAGGCATCACAGAGTGTATGTACACATATATACAGGCTGGTCGATAAGTAGTGAGCTAAGCCCATACTTTTGCTATTTGTTTCATATATGATTGTTTTTAGTTTCCTCATTTAAGAATAAACTAACGTTATGGATTTTACTTCTTAACAAATTTCGAGATTTAGGACTAATGACCTAGTGTCTAGCGCGTTGGACCAGCAGTCTCGGGCTACTGAATTCGAACCCCCGGCTCATTACTCTCAGAGTAAGGGTTTTCCGTAGTTTTCCTTGCTCCAAAATTGGCAAATCTGCCGTTGGAAAAATTAATAACGGGCTCTATTTATAGTCCTTATAACATCGTTTCGTTTTGCTCCTGACATTCTATTAAATTATAGCGCATTCCATTGGATAGCATTAGAGCTTGCACTTCTCGAAAATTTTAGATCGAGTAGTATCAGTGAGAATATTATTCTCGCGCCGAGCGATTCTACTTATCAGATCTCATTAGAAAGAGCTTCACTACATCCGGTTATAATATCTGAATCTTGGTGTTATTTTCCGGATTCGTTATCCGAAACCTTGGATCTGGATCTGTTGTGCCAAACCTGCGTTCTGGATCCGCTATCCGCAGCCTCTGATCCAGATCCGCTAACCGAAATCTCAAATTCGGATTCTTTTTCCAATATCTTGGATGGATTTTATTATGTACCGACAATACATAGATATATAAAGTAAATCTATGAATACGTTTATTTCCATTCAGTTGTCCGATAATTTGTATCTTTTATGTAAGATTATTCAAAGTAGAAAAATATATTCCAAAATAGGGGATACGAATTCAAAATACGAGAAGTGTTTCACAATGATTCCGGATCCGAAAATAGGATAACGGATCTGGATCCAAGAACCGGACAGCAGATCCGGATTTATATGCAGATAATGAATCCAGATATAAATTTTATCGGATACCAACAGCATTACTTATAATTGTCATTGTTATATTTGTTAAACATCAGCTGTTGTCAGTCAGCCACGTTGCTTTAAACCGACTCTTGCAAGAGCGAGAAAAATTGCTCCCAGTATAACTCTGACTGCTCTAAATTTTCCAATAGAATGTGCAACTCGTGCTCTGAGCATACTCCGAGAACTTTAAAACTACCAATGTACACTAGAAGTTTTTTGATCATTTCATAAATAACAAGTGAAGTAGTTAAAGATTAACTTTTCGTCTTACGTAATATTGCTACCGTTTAATATCTATCACTTTGTAATTACCGTATGCACATAAGAGATTCTATTTCATTACTGGCATACCAAAATATTTTTTGGTTGCAGCAGCGCAATTATGAATAATAGTACGGCGTTGTATAAATACGAACGGGAATAATACCGCATAAATTTATGAAGCAGAAATTACCTACATAAATTCGACGTTTTTATTTCATATGCGATTACCAAAGAGACAGTGATTACATGTATTCCCGTAACTATACGTAATAACCGCAATTCAGGTCTCCGTATATGACGGAAGGAAGATAATTGATATTGATTAGAAACTATACAGGTGTCATTTTTACGTTGATTATAAGTTATACTCTCGAATTATTTTCTTTAAACTTAAAAATGCAACTAGGTTATGCTTTCTACAACATAAATCGTGTTTATATAACTATTTATGGAATTAGCGTATTGCAATATAAAAAATTCTTTGCACAATTGCATGCATGCAAAAAATAGCTATGAGTGTGAAGCCAAATAGATCATCATTTTCAAAAGTACATAGAAAATTTATTTCCCTCTAAAAAAAATCGTATGTTACCACATTATAGAACTAACAAATTAGGACAAAATACCAATATAAAAGTATAGACTATTCTTATTTATTTGTACTTGTGTTATTAATTGTCATGGTTGTCATTTTTTTTAATTTACCAAATCTTATTGCGCTATTAAGTTATTTTAATTCATGAGTTTTTGATAGATAATGTACTTATTTTTTTTGTTATCGATTTTACAAAGAAAAAAGTAAGATAGAGAAGATCAACTCATTTTTATATTCAGTGAATTTGGTAAAAATTACTACGAAATAAAACATAATGAACGCTGCCCTTGTACAGGCGGAAAAGTAGATAGACAGGATAACATTTTTAGATAATGTATTGTGTAATCTTGGGAAATGAAGTGATAATTGTTGCTAGATTTACATATTATGAGTCTTTTTATGTCTTAATTGAGGGCATTTCAGAGAAAAGAATTAAATCATTATTAACTATAAATTCGGCTATTGTTATTATTCAAAAGTGTGCTAATGTGCAGCATTAACCTTAACAAGTACAACCTATAACCAAAAAAGAAAACGAAAAATATAACAAGGTTATATACCAAAAGTGTGATATAAATTCCTTTCCTAGCGAAGGCTTTATTTGAAGGGGGCTTTCGCGGTCGTTGATCAATGCAAATTGGTTTCCGGTTAGGAAGCGCGCTGATCTGTTGCTCTTTTGCTCCCAATTCTTTGTAGTTTTCTTTAAGCTACTGCATTTTGCAAACCAGTGCAATTTCGGTGCGGTTCCAATCCAGAAACCGATCTACTTTCTCTGTTTTTAATTTATTACTAATTTAACTCTATATGCGGATACGATATGGATGTAGGTAGGAAAAAATATATCCGTGTAGAGCTCTAAACATGGGACCGTTATACAACCATCCTTGTACATTTCTGTTCTCAAACCTTCAAAGCGATTCGGATTGAATTGTAATTTCAAGGTTTTTTTTATGTTTTGGGTTTCCAGATTTTTTTTCACTTACAACACTCTTTAAAGCATAATCGGATATGTTGTAAACAGTGTTGAGTATGCAATCTGCTTTTACCAGGTGTGTCGGTAATTCCTTTCCGGTTTTTCCGGCAGATGTCA
>CACRWH010006947.1:0-10297 GCA_902655005.2 Marronus borbonicus | reverse complement strand
TTTTCTTTAGCGAAAAAACCGGAAAAGAATTACCGACACACCTGGTACGTAAAATCTGTAAACATTAATGATTTTATTTGTTTTACTATTCCATTTATTATAATTCATATTAAAATTCAATGAACTTTCATTGTGTACAAATAAAAAGAAAACAAGAATTGGTATCCTAACCTTGCGACTGTAAAACTAATGCTACATGCATCCAGCTACAGCGCTCTTAATCAAAGTGCTTGCAAATGGACCGCGCCAGGTTGGGATGAAGTATTGTCCAGCGAACCCGTTCGCTGTTAGTTTCTAAAATTCCAAATTATTTATCCCAAGCTTTTATTTTGAGTAAGGATAAATACTTTAAAATATCTAAAAATACAAAAGAAAGATAACAAAATGCAATTCATATGCTCACTTAGAAGGACAAACACGTCACATTTAGGGCACCAGCATATTTCCCAATTTCTTCGTTTTATTATCTTTTGTTATTAAGTCAACATGTTCGCTAGCATTAATTGCTACACAAGATGTTTGTATCATTACTAATACCAGACGTAAAGGTCTACAAAACAATGTTGCAATGTTCCAAAATTTTGCCATAAAAACACTGCTTTGAAAACCAACATACACTCACTATCGATAATTTCATTGGAAAAAAAGTACCTCACAAAGCTAAAACAGTGTTGTCGTAAAGAAGCAGAAACCACTTCGTGTTTTAATATATCCATGTTATTGGTTGGGATGAAATAAGTAATTATTGAAATTATTATTCATTTTTCAAAACTGAGAATAGTGCTGCTATGTAGATGATTTAAAAATATGACAAAAACTAAAATGTTGCCTGTCTTAGGATTAGACGTAGAGAGTATTGGTTGATCATACACATATATCCCAACGAAAAACTTCATTCTTTTCTAACAAACGATCTGCTTATATACCCAAATCACTTTCATCATTAATGACAAAGCGATGTCCAGTAAGTTTTGCGATTTTTAATACAGCCTTCGCAAGTTTCTTCAGAATACGATTCTTCGTGGTCTACTTTACTTTACAAATTTGCCGAGTGTTCGGATGGGTGAACACACACCTACGAGCGTAGGTGTGCAATATTTTTGTAGCCTATGAATGGCAGAAGTTGTTAGAGATGCGAAAACGTGAGATAGTTACTGTTATTTCGCTTATTTCTTGTAGTTTAATATAGAATATTCTATCTTTACTCTCGAGAAAAAAATATTTATAAGTAAGCGTCTAATTTCCGCGGCGAAGTTACGTCCTTAATCAATTTAAAGTTTTCCAATTTAATATTATGCCCGGTTTCATTTATGTGTTGTGCTATACTTGATAATTCTATCCCCTCGTGTACTTAGTACCTAATATGCTCACTGAATCTGGGACCTATCGCTTATTTAATTTGACCAATATAAGCCACAGTCACTACACGTAATTTTATAAATTCACAGCCTTTCCGTCATGTCCCGTTTATCTTTCGGATTGTCAAGAAGGCTTCTGAGTATATTTCGCGAGCTGAAACATAGGTTTATACCTTAACCCCTAAAAACCTTACTAATATCTTTCGATATGCTGTGGAAGGGATCTTTCACAAATTTCTTATCGCGGATTTCTGGCGAGATTAAGATCTTGGAATTTCTTACATAATGCCTATGTTGGACTTTCTTAAGAATGCGATCGAGGTTCATAGGACCATTATATAAATAGCTACATTTTTTACAAATTTAAGTTCTTTATTCTATAGGGGATGGGGATGTTTGTTATGCATTGTTTTGTACCTGTACAGTTCAAATAAAGATCGCTCCTTAAAGGATATAATGAAAATCATAACACATTCATCATAAAAGTTATCTACATTTTTTTTTGTCCCTGTAGGCGTAATATTTTATTCTACCTATAAATTAAACACCGTAAAAACATATTTCTGGTATATTTTTGCTCTGAATTCTCACAATATACAGCCGAGTCACATGCGCGCACTCGGAACCTATACACATACCTACGCATTTATGTGGGCGCGCGGTGCGGTATAGGTTACCGCTACAAATCAAAATCGTGTATCAGTTAATTATTTCCCTGAATAAAGCGTATTTATCAATCCCACGTGGAAAGTGGACGGGATAAATAAACACATCAGGAGGCACGCTGAGGGGTATCGTCGGTTCGGAAAGCGGGGGGAAAAGAGGAAGGGAAAGCACAGTAGCACGTTTTGGGGGGAAGCCGGAGGGAGTAACGATAAGGCCGCCACGGTGGAATTGTTTATCGGTAAACCGGATCCATACGTAATGTGTTTATCTGCGATGGATGTTCCGTGTACGTAGCGGCCATGTTGCTGCAACACTTGACATGATTAATAGTTGTACTCCTGCTGCCATTAGCAGCGGCCCAACGACGACCACTACCTCAGGAACATTTTACCCTCTGGATCACAACGGCTCCGCTAGTGTTGACGATGCCGCTGCCTCCGTGCATCTGAACATCGTCACTAATCAATCCGCAGTAACTCTCCTACTTATTCTGTTATGTGTATCAACTCTTGATACTGGAACTGCTCGCCATAAACCACTTCCGATCACGATTGTGTATTTAGACAAGCAGAATTGATTTAAGGTACCTAGGAGTAGTGCAACGGTCAAGACCAAACATATATGAATTGTTCGATTTTGTCTTCAGATAAGAATGTGATGGGTGAAATTAGCGCCAAAAGTGTTTTCTTATTTTCCTTATCACTAACACTTAAACTAGCTTCTGCTATTGTGTTGATAAAACAATATTAATGTGATAATTACAGTACCGATTTTGCGGAAAATATGGAAGCAGTGGGTTCAACAAGAGACCGTATTATTGAACAACAGGTATTTATTATGGATTATTTTTATATTATTTTAGTTAGCTAGATTATAATAGCAGCTACAGAAATCTTATGGAGATGACCCCTAATGGACAAAATTTAGGATACATGTTTTTTGTTTAATAATAATAATACACTTTATTGTCTCATTAGATCCAAAGACAAGCTAAGCTAAGGCAACAAGAAACAAAAGAAAACTGGAAACAATAACGAAATGAGAGAGAAAGAGAGAGAGACACCTATGTGGATAGAAATTTGTTTATATTGATTAGAAAACACTTTCCAGAAGATATTATTTTTTCTTTAATTTGTTTGATACATATACACTCCGCACCACACAAGTCTACCTTCGGTCTATGGTTGAAAATGAGGATCAACGTATCTTCGAAGCGGCTGTCCCGGATTAATTAATTAAACTTATGCGGTGCGGAGTGTGCCGATGTTTCTGTGTTGTTTGCCCACAGTCCTTGCTGCCATTGTAGAAAATACCAATGATAGCACTAGATCTATCAATGAATCAAGAAAGGACAACGTTTGAAAACATGTTTTACATTATGGGGCCTGTCAGGGCGACTTTCACAAATATCGGAGTAAAGGAACCTTCGCAAAGATGAAAAATTAAACCGTCAATATACAAACCTACAAGTTGAAATCGTAATCTTTGTCCTTTATAATTTTATCAAGATCTAATACACGTGTTTACAATTATTGTGCAGTGAACAAGTTATGTCTATATCACACATGGGATGATCAGCGGGCAACATACTGGGAACATTTCAGGACAAAAACAGACAAAAGCACTCACATCAGGTTCGCGAAAGATAGCAAATATAAAGAGGGCCTGAAAAAAAAAACAATTACGAAAACCTAAGAAAATTGTAAACAATCGACATAAAATTATATTGCTCAAGATAATGCCACTATACTTATATTCTAATGAATGCAATCATTGTTAATACATTTGATGATTCATTTATTATTTGTTCTGCATAACTAAGGATGAAGAATAGTTAATTTATACCATAGCCAGCACATTTTCATTTTGATTGAAAATTGATATCTCCAAAAATATTTCTGTTGCATGGATAGAGCCGTCTGACATCGTTTGCTCAATTTGATAAAAGATGGGTATCAAAACGAACTCACACAAAAGACGCCTTATTTCGCGTCAAATAATAACTTCATAAATAAATAAATAAAAAGCATTTTGGGGAACCCCAATTTACAAATCCATAACATGGTCAATAACCAATTTATAAAACATCATCTAAACATAATGGTGACGTACATTTTGAATAGCTCAAACCATCAATCGAAGCTTTGAGTAAAGAATATTTGTCAAAAAAAGAGTTTTGTAAAAAGAATCATAAGATAGATAATATAACATAATTTATTAGAAATCAGTCTATCACCGGATTTTTTGAAAATATGTTTAATTTGAGACACTATCTACATGAAATATCTTTTGCATTCATATTCACATTGGTTATGATCTACTCAACCATTTAAAAACCCTTCAATAACTTGTTAAATATGCCTTGAATTAATTAAGAATTTACCACATGCGAAATCGAAACACTTAAGTTTTATCTCTCTGAAGTTCAATTGTCACGTTACGTCTTTAGCAGCTGCCAATAACTTAAAAACCTATTGGTTAACCTTTAAGAAATGTACTTCGTTGTACCTTCATTACTAAGTTCGCCGTCGTGCCAATAGAGGGGCGTCATTTGAGTTCTCGAGCATCCGGAGAAGGAAAAGCGATTTGTTCGCGGAAGGCGAAACGAAGAGGAGAATAATGAAAAGTGGGCTCGAGCTTTTTAGACTTTGATGTATTCACAAATTCATACCGACTTCATGTCGATGAACTCTAAAAACTCATCTTTTCAAAACGTAATTTATCTTCGTTTCACGGTTGTTTTCAATGTTTGCGTCCGTGCCTCCGGAATAATTGAAGGTTACGTTGGTGTGTAGCAATTCTTTTTCCTTTCTCCTTCTCGCTCTAACAACAACAATACTCTTACGGTTGATGTTCGCCTGCTTGTATGCTACTGATCTTCGACCTGCATTAGGCATGCAACATTTGACACTAACTAATCAGTTGTATTGCAGCTTTTTATACAACTCGATACATTTAAATACAGAATATTTCGCCGAAACTGTATATAAATTAGTTCTATTGTTGCATAATTAAAGAAGAATGTCAAGACATTTATCGGCGTCATTAAGCCTTCTAATGTGGCCGTTGCAATTAATGTAACTGTAACGCTCAAATGAGCGTAAACTGCATTTGAGAAGTTTAAATACCAGGAAACATTTACATTCAATAAAATATAGGAAAGTTCTTAGATCAATTAAATAACAGTTTCATAAGACAAGTTAAATTATTTATTATTTTATATCAATGTAAGTAATTGGATTGATTCAAATTATTAAGAGCATAACCAAGACGAAATGAGGCATGAAAAAGAACCACAATATTGACGGTTTTAAAAAGAGCAATGAAAATTGGCTCACTTTAAGATGTTTATTTCACAGCAACTGTGAAGTAAACTACTAGAAAATTCGGAAATAGACGATATAGACGCATACGGTTTATTGGCCACAAATCATGATTATTTATACCAGACTATCATAGCCTAGGCGAAGAAGAGAAGGTACTAAAACGGGTCAACAAATCATTTTGACTGTGCAGAGTGTGGTCGCTGTAAATTTCAATGATTTTCAGTGCACAACATAACAGACTATACAGATTTAATTAGAGCCCAAAAACTATATAAATGATGCAAAAAGTTGGTAATTTAGATTTTTCAATAACTATGGGTGTTAAACATCCGATTGTTAGATGTAGCAATTGATAGCAAACTAGAAGCCAAATAATGCTTATAAAACTTTCTGCAGGTAGTAGAATAGGACAGATCTCCAAACCTTGTTGCTTAAAGATAGTAAAGGCGATTGAATTAGAAATACTATAATATACTTAGTTGTTTTCTGCCCTTTCAATATTATTATAATTCAATAAAAAGAGCTCTGATAATAATAAAAATTCATACCCGTTCATCCAACGGGCTAATTTAAATATCGGTCTCTACTGCTTGCTTCAAAAGAATTACTGAAAACAAAAGACAGAAGAGAAGTACATAAAAACAATTACTTGTCAATATCGAAAGGCAATGTGATGCATGAAAGGTACGCAGATAAAGACTATAAAAAATTCCTTTGGTACTAAAATTGTAAATGTCGTAGTAGACGAATCTGTAAAATGTGGCATATTTTCAGTAAAATCCCAGAATTTATAATACAATTTGTAGAATTTTACAAGCTAGAAAAGTTAAAAGTATCGATGCACAAACCAGTATTTACCCCGATAGAATATCTCTTGAACTAACCCTGCGATTTTTTTTTATAAATCAATTAGCAACTCCTGCATAATAACTATGTTGAAATTGTTTGATTGGTTCTAATTTGCTTCTCTTTTGTAGATTTTCAAATAGAAGTACCAAAAGTATGCGGACATACAATTTCTAGGTGGTCAATAATTTGGCAAGGAACAACGTAACTTCGTAGCTTGCGATCTTGCATCTAACAGCCTTATTAATTCCTTCACATAGTATCCATAATCCGGTAAATTACTAATACCTGACATAAATTTCAACGTTAAGCCGGTGAATTACATCACATTAAGTGGTTAATAAACATTTCACGTGCTCTATTCAGTCTTAGGTAGAGATATATGGCCGTACCCGCGCTACACTTTACTTATATCCAACTGTACGTTCGCTCCAGTTCCGTTGATATTGGGTCACGCCCGGCTGGAAAAAGAAGAGAAATCGCATTAGTTTTATTGAATGGAACTGCGAAAGATACCGACGAAAGAGAAGGAATGACTTCAGAGCCGAATATATTGGACGTCGCTAAGAGAAGGTACATTCGTCGCAGATTTATATGACAAAAGCTAGTTCGTTGTAAATAATGCACAAAAGTGATTAAGATCAAAGGTGTCGCGCGCGTTGTGCAACTGGCATCAAAGCTTTTACTTTATGTGATAACCGGGAACAATATACGCGTGTGCTTCTTGGCTCGTTAAATGGTGCTTTTATGATTCAGCACGGCGAGGAATTTAAATGTGGTCGAAGGAAATCGTTCCGTTAGAGCGATTTGCCACCGACATCGTTAATTTAAAACAGTAAAATGTATTGGTCCTGTTAAGAAGTTTCACAATTCTGTTTGATGAAACAGAATTTTATTTCCAGGAATAAAATATACCAAAAACAAAATAACATATAGACATGTATTAAATTAATAGTGATAATTGAATAATTGAGATTTGATCCAATAGTTAGACATCACGCCCACCTAATACCTCAGTTCAAACAAAAACATGTAATGTTCTTGGCAAGAAAAAAACAAATTCTGCAAATTTTATTTAAATCGAAGGACGGTGCTGGATGAAGTTGCGATTCTTAACTGAATTAGAAGTTCTCGTACATAGAAAGCTTGCATTAACCGCTATATCTAATGGAGTAGTGAAAGAGCAGTATGGAGCAACACCATATCAATTTCAGTAATTATTTCGAAAGAATTTATCTGTGTGCTATCAAGTTGATGCAGATATTATGTTAATCCATCCGAAAGTACTCAACAAACTGCTGACACTGCTCAGTAAACACAGCAGTTGTTTTGCATGGACTCTTGCAGTAGAATAATTAATAGATATTGGCCTTACATCATCATCGACAATTCTCGTCAAGTGGGCAACTTCAATAAGATTTTCACAACTCTTGGCGCGATTTGTACAACTATCGTAGCAAATATATATGCTCAACCAAATTACTTTTGACTGATAAAGCGTTTTATGTGTTCCCTATAGATTAACGGTAAGCGGTAAGTTCCATTGAAGTAGATAGGTGCTATTTTGTAGCTTTGGTGTAACGGGTCTCTAATGCAACCAATTTCTAATCTACACCCGCTCTTCAGAAGTTAAGTAAAATACTAATTAACAAGTAATACAAAACTCTTGTTAAAAATGTACATACTTTGACAGTTAATAACTTTTTCCTTTGACATTTTGCAAAAACCAAAAATAAAGCAACATAAAATTATACTCAAATGTGCAGGCTGTTAAACTTTCGCATCGCATAATACAAATTTGATTTTTTAAACGCAACACCTGTAAACATAGATAATAAATACAAAACATTCCACTGTAGAGGACAATGTACGTAAGTACAAATACACACACCTGTATATTGGACAGTTGAATTTAACGGCGTTTCTAATAAAGAACATCCAGATTGTATAAATGAGGTTACCACATCGGAAATGACTAAAAAAGTACACGATATGGTAATGAATGATCTAAGATGTGCGCGAGATTGGTGAAGTTGTGGGCACCTCAACTGACCGGGCGCTTTTTGGCATCGATCCATAACTGTTGACGAAACATCGGTTTATCATAGCACACCAGAGACCAAAGAACAATCCAAGCAGTGGGTTTTCCATGGACAATCGGTGTCAAAGGAGGCCAAAACCACTTTTATCGGCCCACAAGATCATGGCCACGATGTTCTGGGATATACGCGGCATAATTCACGTTGATTACTTCGCAAAGGGCAAAACGATTAAAGGCCAATTTAGTGGATCGTTTAAACAACGCGGTGAAAGAAACAGTTCCCATCTGGCGAAGCAAACGTTACGGTTTCATCAAGACAATGCACGCGTACACACTTGTGTCGTCGTCATGGCAAAATTCCATGAGTTATGATATAAATTGCTTCCGCATCCACCATATTCGCCAGACTATTTCTTCTTTCCAAATATGAAAAATGGCTCGTTGGAAAAATATTTGACTCAAACGATGAAGTGATTGCAGTGACAAACGCCCAGGGTTGGAGAGGTCGTAGTTTTTAGATGAGATACAAAAAAAAATAGAAAAACTTTGGACTAAGTTTATCGACCTCAAATAGGAGTATGTTGGGCAATAAAGTGAATTTTTTCACATAAAAATGTTCTTTCTTGCCAAGGCCAGGTATTTATCGAACTCCCCTCATATATAGCTCATATAACGAGCACCACCACAATTTTTGCTAGAGCAACTACATGTTTTATTGGAATAAAAGGTGTATTTTAACTTTTCTTATAAACTATTATTATTTTAAACATACCAGGTGTGTCGGTAATTCCTTTCCGGTTTTTCCGGCAGATGTCACTGGCCATAAGTATGAAATGTTATGATTTGATACATATGTAATTTTATTCTACTGACATTAACCTTAAAACTACACAAGTTACGTTCCGCCAAAATAACAGCGTTATAGATTTATAATTTTTTGAAAATGTCGAGTTTTGTGCCTGAAAACGTGCATTTGCGGCACGCATTACTTTTCTTGTTTAATCAAAAGAAAAAAGCCGCTGAAAGTCATCGTTTGCTAGTAGAGACTTACGGTGAGCATGCTCCAACCATAAGAACATGTGAAACGTGGTTTCGACAATTCAAATGTGGTGATTTCAACGTTCAAGATAAAGAACGTCCTGGTAGGCCGAAAACGTTTGAAGACGCGGAATTGCAGGAGCTATTGGATGAAGACTCAACACAAACTCAAAAACAATTAGCAGAAAAGTTGAATGTGGGCCGAGTAGCAATTTGTGAACGATTACAAGCTATGGGAAAGATCCAAAAGATGGGGAGATGGGTGCCACATGAATTGAATGACAGACAAATGGAAAATCGAAAAATCGTTAGTGAAATTCTGCTTCAAAGGTATGAAAGGAAGTCATTTCTGCATCGAATAGTAACGGGTGATGAAAAATGGATTTATTTCGAAAATCCCAAGCGAAAAAAATCATGGTTATCACCTGGCGAAGCTAGCCCATCGACTGCAAGGCCAAATCGCTTTGGTCGCAAGACCATGCTCTGTGTCTGGTGGGACCAGATTGGTGTCGTATATTATGAACTGTTGAAACCGGGAGAAACAGTTAATAGTGATCGCTACCGACAACAAATGATCAATTTGAACTGTGCATTGATCGAAAAACGTCCACAATACGCTGAAAGACATGATAAAGTGATTTTGCAACATGACAACGCGCCGTCTCATACAGCAAAACCAGTCAAAGAAATGTTGAAATCACTTGGATGGGAAGTTTTATCGCACCCGCCGTACTCTCCAGACCTGGCTCCATCCGACTACCACCTTTTCGCATCGATGGGGCACGCGCTTGCAGAGCAGCACTTCGCCGATTTCGAAGAAGTTAAAAAATGGCTCGATGAATGGTTTAGCTCAAAGGAGGAACTGTTCTTTTGGAATGGCATTCATAAATTGCCTGAGAGATGGACAAAATGTATAGAATCAAGTGGCCAATACTTTGAATAAATAAATTTTAACTATCCATTCTAAGTAACGTGTTTTCTTTAGCGAAAAAACCGGAAAAGAATTACCGACACACCTGGTA
>CACRWH010006944.1:0-10306 GCA_902655005.2 Marronus borbonicus | reverse complement strand
TTTGTTTTTAGTTTCGTTTGTTTCTGTAACCTTTTCATGTTTTTTACTAACCGACCGAACTTCTCTAAACGGCAGTGTACATTGACAATATTGAACATTAGAGATATTAGTACGAGAAAGAGATAAACTTTTTTGAATTGGTCCAATAAATAAATTTATTATTTTAATCAAGTGTTGTTTATTATTAAGTACGGCTATACTTGTGATATTAGGTAGGGCAACCGAAAAACCCCTCTGGCATGGTTCACATACCGAGTTACCCTCTCCTGAAGAAGCCCTATATAATTCTAGGGCGAAATGTCGAGTTTTCGTTTAACAAAAAACATGACAGTCCAAATCCGGAACGCGTTTAGTTTTAACTAACTCTGGCCGGGGAAGCCTACGTTTTTACCATTAATTTTTTTATGATATATTATTTTTGCCTTTTCATTCAAGTAACAATTTTTTTCGTTGCTTCATATTAAGCAACAAAAATGTCTTATTTGTTTTATCGCACGCTAAATCTACGCCCAATGTCCAGCCGTATGATATAGTGCCCGAACTCTAATGTTATTTATTAGCGCAATTACTTTTTTTTATTTCCAGGTCCCATTAGCGGAATTATTACTCATTTGCGGGAACTTAGGGAGGCAAGTTTCTGTCATTTAGAAAGGGAGCCAAGCGAACATTCCGGTAAGTTATGGTCTTTTTATTCGGTCGATGTTAAGTTTTTTTTATTTCCCTAATTAAAGCCGTATGCGCTATGGTAGGTATGTAATAGTGATTTATTTAACGCGCCGGGGTTCGTAGCTAGACATGAATTTTTCAGGCATAATTTCATGAAAAAGTTACGCCAGTTAATAACATAATATGAGAGGTATTATCTTACTTTAGATGATATCCCGTAATTCCGATTTAATGACATGTAATGGTACTAGGTGGCGTTCGTGTTTATTTTTGGATCGAGATGGGTCTGTGTGTAACCACGGAAATGATAAGTTTATGTTATACTGGGTAAGCATGGTTATTAAGTGTCTATAAACACGTAAACGACAGCAACTGTGCGTGTAGACGGGATATTCCGGTTTACATAAGTATTAAACGTACACTTGGAATAAAATGTATCCGGACACACAAGAAAGAGAGAAAAGGATGCCCCGGGTGTTTAGCGTGTGGGGAGAACGCGCCATGTTGTTCTCTCTTTCTTGGGTGTCCGGGTATATTTTATTGCAAGCGTACAAATATACGACCTTGAAGATTTAGAAAAATGTATTTGCCTTGTGTAATAATTAATAACCATTCTGGTATATCTTTAATTTAATAGTCTCGCAGTAAATATTCCAGAAATTCTTTAATATTTCATATTCAAAAATTCTCGGTTCTTTGTACAGGAGGAGTAAAGGCGAAAGTCATATTTACACAGGGTTAACTAATTTTAAGGGGGAAATTAAAAAAAATGCAAAGATTTTACTACACCAGTGAAAATATAAATGTACTATTTGTTGCAAATTAATGTCACACCCCGATGGACGTAATATCAAACCATTTTCCTTGTGGGAGGTTCCTATGCGGCGAGCTGTCTCGGTTATTATTACTGATATTTGCATATTTTATGCCTGTACTTGAATGAATTTGGTTCCAAATGAAATATATCCATATTTTTATCTATCTTAAGTGTCATTGTATATGGAAATAAGCTAAATATATTAGCAAAATATATGTTTTTAATGAATTAAGAGTTTTTATTTATTTCTTACTTTATGATATCTTGTTTTTGATTGTTACTTTTAAGAAGTTATGTTCAGAATTGTTTTATTTATTTTTTAGAATTTATTTTTTTAATTTATTGCATCTTGATTTTAATTATATGTTAAGTCATATTTTTAGCAATTTTGGTTGTGAATTACAGACTATTGTATATTAATTTTTATAAAAAAAAATGGTTATTCCGACGCAATTAATTAATGGAAATTTAAATTAAAATTGCTACTCTGGTAGCCTGCAGAAACGAGTGTGCGCTTCACGTAATTAGCAGAGACTAGACAGACTTGTGTCTTGTCGACTCTCGGGGAAACCAGTAGGCAGCACGAACCCTTTCTTATGAGACGAATAGACACGAGTCTGTCTAATTTTTTCTGATAACGTGAAGCGCTACTCGTTTCGGCAGGCTTAATAGGAACGAATCGCTCTTGTTTACTTAGATGTTACGGAATGACTGTCTGGAACACTGGTTATCTTTAAACCCTTTTTATCCTAATCCTTATTCAATTTCTAACTTCATTGTTGTCGTTTCGTGTTGGATTATACGCTATGTAGTTGAAGCTACAAGTTTTCTTGCTTCTCAGATTTTTTTTTTCAAAAATTACGTCGAGTAACAATTCAATAATTAAAATTTTGAAAAGTTTTCTTAAAGTTGGGCTTAAATAAACAAATTTTGATTCAAATAAGAGTTGCAGTTTGTAATAAGTAAAATAATTTAAATTATACTTTCTTACAAATTTTGAATTTTGATTTAAATTCCCTACAATAATCCCTACGTTCTGGGTAAGTATTTTAAATAATAGATAAAGATAGATAGAATTTCGATTGTTTACGTTGGGCAAATAATATACGGTCTTAGTATTACTCACATGAGCCCGTTTCCCTTCTTACTATCCTTTCACTAAGGCCCTCGTCGTCTTTTCCCCATAAAATTCCTCCGATTGTTTTATTGATTAAATTTTGATACTTACTTACATAAAAAAAACAATTGATTGTTTATTCAATAGAAATCCTTTTTTTATTCAAATAGCATTTTAATCATTTTGAAAAAATTTCGTTATCCCAGACAAAAATTATAATAATTTCTCCCTTCTTTTTTCCAATTCAACGTTTACTTAATTTTAAATCCAAATCAACTTATAAACCGTTGTCCAAGATAGGAAAACTCGAGAGACAAGGTCTCCAGCACTGCTTCTCTTTGTAATAAATGAATATCAAAAATAAAATTTAGTTTTTGCCCTCAACTAATAATTATTGTAAAATTATTGGGATTTTCAGTTTCTGTTCCTTTTATGGATTGCGAGTTATTTCGGAAAGATCCTGTATGTAGTCTGCTCCGAACGTATTAAACAATTTGTGTGGTGTGAAGTGTTGTGAAAGGTTAAAAATAAATATTCTCATCTGTTTAGTAAAAAAAAACTAATTTATATTAAGCATTTCCACGTATTTACACAGAACCGTATACAAATTAATTTAATTTACCTTGTTTTACACATGCAAGTGTATGTGCAAAATTAATCCATCCCTAGACTATAGCTATAGGATGAAACCATTCGATGAAACCCGAACGAAACTAAATAAACGGAAAAAAGCATTAATAAAAATCGCGTCGACACTGACGTCAGTTGATTTGTAATTGAATAAAAATTCAAATATTAATTCACGTCGAGAGTGCAGGATCCTGTTTATATTATAAACGGATTAGGTTTGCAAATATCCGGTACAAACTCGAACCGGGGCTGCGCTCAACCCCTCCCCACCCGTGCCGTTTCTTGTGGGCAAACAGAAACTGGAATAAAATAAAGTTTACTTAACAGAGTGGAAAAACGTTGTCTTGTATTTTATTAAGCTGTTGGCCGTACAACATTAGTAAACATTAATTTTCGATTTAAAAAATGTCGGAGCCCCTGAAGGGCTGTTTTTTCGCTGTTACCCTGAAATATGCAACATATTTGAAAATTAGCGGAATTCCTTGTGTATAGGGCGTTTTAGCATCTTTAGCAAAGTTCAGATATTTTTGCTTGAGAACTAGCCATCATTTGAATTTTCTTTTATGACCAAATGGTGTCACTCCTTTCTTTGTTATACTTTTATTTTCTCAATTTTCTCCTATTTAGTTTCCTTTAAAGTTCTTTTTGTACCTATTGATTGATATATGAAACAAATAAAATTCTGAAATCTTGGTAATTTCTATGAAAAAGTAAATAACTTCTGCAAAAGGCATATTTAATTACAACTTCATCTATCTACGTAGCAAAAAAAAAACGATTGTGAATTTAACTCGATTTGACTTGTTTTTAGCGTATTCACCTATTCATGTCTTCGTAAAGACCTGGCCCCGTTTTTCAGCATGCCGCACTACCATTGGTAAATTAATGACTCCATATTAAAATTCCAGTGACAACGTCGACATTTAATAATTAGTTTTTCTCTGAACTCAAATTCAATTACGCCCTATCTCTCTTTGCTGTAAATTGCGCGTAATGCAGAAAAACCGACCGATCGCGTCCACACAATGTGGCGAAAATCATAAGTTGGAACGAAGCGAAAATACAAAATACAACGAAATGCGAAATTAAATTCCATATTTATTATTCTCCTCTTTTATTGGCGGATAGAACTGGAGCAAAACAGGATAAAAGAAAAACATAAGAGGGGAAAAACGTTTTGCTATATACGAGCAACGTAAAGTGTATCGAGACGGGTTAGGCTCGTTTGATTCCAGAAAGGCCGGATTGCGGAGGGAATATCGGAGAAATCGAAGGAAAAAAGATTGTACGAAATAATATTATGAATAGCGTATAGAGTTCTGGAATAAACAGAAAATTGAGTTTGGTATGTATGGATGGGATGGAGGCAATCGATGCGTGTATATATTCAACCGCCCTTGTTTGCATAGTGCTTGTCAATACGGTGACAGCTTCATTATTATTATAGAGAAAAGAATCAATTTCAAGAGTTTCTCATTAATATGCAATATTGAGAGTACCGAGATAGTATGGTTTACGTATAATGTTGCACATATTAACAAGGCTTCTTCTCTATATACATATCTACTGCTGTGTAAGGCTGCTTTCACAGCAGTAGCAATCGAAATTGCTGAATTTACGGGAAGTTCTAGCGATTTTCAGGATATTTCACGAAACTCGTTAGCGAGTTAGAACTTTGGAATAGGTAGTTATAGCATCGGACCTACTAATTTAAAACGCTTCCGGTTGAACAGGAAGTAGTTACCAACTTTCTTATTATAAATACAATGGTATACTTTTCAATCAGCTTGATCGTGTATTGCGGCATCTCACTCCTAAAATCAACCGTTTTCGAGATATTTACGATCAGGTTGATCATTATTATTATTATTACTATTGTTATTGGCCTTGGTGCTGTGCCATTAGCCACCGAGCAGCGCCGAGAAATTTTAAAACGTTTGTAAATTTTAACTCAAATGTGATGGTGTGATTTTCTCGACTATTGTTACGTTCTCCTAGTTTGAAGAACAATGCCGCTAGTCGTCTGCTCCGGTGTATCTTTCTTGTGAGGCGAAAGGACCAATTGCTTATATGTAATTCTTATGTGTTTATACGTTTCATCAGTTGATCTCAAATTAAACACAGTACGTAGATATACAAAATATATTTATTAAATAATTCCCTTATATATCTATATATATATAAATTCAAATACATAAATAGCATACATAATTCGGTTCCTTCTTTGTGTACGCATTCAAATGTATCGGAACGTTCAATGTCTAACGCTAGGGCCACCACAAAACCCTACCGGAGCATGAACGTCCGGTTGGGCGACAGCAGCAAATAGCCGATCACTACCGCAAAAAGATGCTATACAAGTCACGGCTACCCAGACGCTCGCGTTATTTCGTGCACTTATTTGATACACCACCTCTAGCATCTTGCTCCGAACTGCTGTCCCCGTGTATAAGCGGAAAAATCAGAAACCAACGATAGTGCGGGTCTGAGCGCTGCGTGACTCACAAGCGAAAGAGAGAAGGCAGGCAGTCATTATAGTTCGTACGTTGGACTTCCAACGAAGTTTCGATAACTTGTACGTAAGTGTACGTTACCGGCGGTAACTGGCGGACATTCCTTGCCTAGCGCCCGATCTGATACATGAATTAGCAGGAGCTTCATCAAACAGATATAATAAATGACTGTTAAAGATATTTTTAATTAGAACATTGACGAATTTTAAATATTTGCGAACTTTATAAGAAATTATACGTTTTTTTACATTGAATGCGCACACGTTAAAGTCTAAATGATGCTAAATATGAAGTATATAAATTTATACAACGCAAAACAAAAGAAACATTCAATTTATCATAAAATAGACACAAACAAAATATTACTTTCAAATAAATAAAAATGGTTACATTTATAAAATAAAATAAAACAAAAAATAAAATTTTAAGTCTTTAACAACTATATTAATAAGATTGCAATAGATGGCAATTTTATATCGAATCGCTTATTGTAAATACTCAATTTCTATCATTAGCGTACGATTTAATCGTGAATTGTGTTCGAACTTCAATTGGTCTTAAATGTAGCTTAAATCGCTGACACGTACAAATCGTAACTTATTGTGTGCGACTTCATTAATTCACTTCAACTTTGGCACGCTATTTTTTTCATCTCTGTATGCACATTCACTCTAGCCGGCATCGCAGCAAACTAGAAGCTTTTATACATATATCAAAACGCTCGGATCAACTTACTCGTTAGAGCAAGTCTCTCTACTTTACGAGCTAGGTAAAGAAGAAAGTTATTTACTGGCGTGCTGATATCGTACATTGTAAATAGTCGTGTTTCCTTATAGCCAAGTAAATATATAAATTAGTGTTTGAAGATGATTTGAATCTCGGCATGGAGAACGATGTTTACTTTTACTTTACCTTGTGGTTTTCGTGGAAAGTTAATATAAGTATGCTACAAGCGCACGCAAGATATACATGCAAGGAATCATTCCTTTGTGGTTTGCGTATTGATATTGTACCTGCACTATATTACATTATGTTTTTATATTTACCGGTAGGTCGTAAATAACTCTTATGTTTAGAAATAACGGAGTGAATCAGTGAGTAGGTACAGTCGTGGGAAAATAAAACTGAATACTTGAGAATATCTAACTTTTACTACTAGAATGGCAATATAATAATAATAAATTTAATCACTAACCCAATTATAACGTGGATTGTATCAAGCAAAAGAAATACTTATTTATTTATTTATAAATAGATCTGTTAACGCTCAAAGAAGCAGATACAACAACAAATTACATAACAATTGCATAAACACATATACAGAAAAGAAATGTTCACTAAAACAAGTGCAATAAAGAACCTCTAAATTGAGGCAATGACAACGGAGTGACCTAAGCTACCATCAGAATTACGTGTGAAAAAGTCAATAGAGATACAGGTTACCCCCTCGCAGACATATGGAAGCTCGTCAACAGTAACGATTCATCCTCGACTAACATAAAAGCATACTGCTTCCCTCGTATCCTCGCAGTTGGTTCTCGTCTTTGGCATGGTTCACATGTTTAGTTACCGCTTCCCGCTCAGTTAGTTTCGCCTCTGGGGTGGTTTGCACGTTGAGTTACCGTGTTGTCACCTGTGGTCTACCACCTTTCCATCTCCCGAAGAAGCCCTCTATGATTGTGGGCGAAACGTCCAGTTTTTGATTAACTGCCATGACACGGTCCGAACCTGGCAAGATAAAATAAGATTTTGAGGATAAGGAATATGGTTCTGGAGATTTCTTGAATATCACGCAAGCGGTTGATAATGTTTACCATGATCGCCCTTTATATAAAATCAGAAAAATTTTGCCCCTCAATTACAACTTGATCTTTAAATCTAGCATCGAAGTACCTTGATGAGCAAACACTTCTGTTCAAAATTAATTCTGAGGTTCCTCAGGGCTGTTTTCAGGGTTCACTGCTTTACTTTGTTTATACAGCTAACTTATCAATAAACAATAGCGTTCTAGAAGTAGCATTGGCTGATGACACAGTCATACCAAATCCCACATAAAGACTTCAATATAGCATTAAATCTTATTCAAAATCAGCTTCATAATGTGGATAATTGATTGAAAAAATGACGTATCAAGGCCAACGAAACGAAGATGCGGGGATTTTTCTTCTTCAAGAAGTTGGCATAATGCTCAGCATTAATCGTTTTGACCTTTTTAAGGTAATCAACATAGATTCTGCCGCGTACATCCCAAGCTAACGTGGCCATGATCTTGTTGGCCGATAAAGTGACTTTGGCCTTCTTTGGCGCCGGCTGGCTACGAAAAGCCGACTGTTTGGGCTGTTCTTTGGTCTCTCGCGCGCTGTGATGATCAAATCATTCGGATTACATCGCCAAACATTGCTTTGAAGTTGAGACATGTAAACATAGCTTACGGAAAGCTTTCGTACATTCAAATGAGTTGTTAAAATATTTCGCATCCAGTCAATTGAGATCCCCACAGCCTCACCAATCTCATGCATTTTCAATCTTCGATTATTCACTACTATATCGTGAATTTTTCATTTCTGATGTGGTTATCTCCTTTGGAGATAAGCCCAGGTAATTATCGAACTCTCGTTGTTCGAAAAACTAGTTAACCAATATTTTTCTTAAGTACATTTATAAATTTAAATTGTTACTTCCAAACATACTACAATGTTATTAACCTACTCTGTCTAGCACCTAATCATGTTAAACATACAATAACAACCCATAAAATGTTATACAACATTATACATACTAAATACCACGCGAAATTAAAGGTTCGACTTAAAAAAACCTATTAATATTTAGACACTAATTGGAGCCGAGAGTTTGAGTTGGAAAAGTCATTCATTC
This sequence comes from Marronus borbonicus, assembly GCA_902655005.2. Classification (NCBI taxonomy): domain Eukaryota; kingdom Metazoa; phylum Arthropoda; class Insecta; order Coleoptera; family Scarabaeidae; genus Marronus; species Marronus borbonicus. The sequence continues at coordinate 1,686 of CACRWH010006944.1, read as the reverse complement.
CCGTTTTCTTTCTCGTAGACGTCGTTTTTTCTTCTACCTCTCTCTCTCGCTCTGTATCTTTTTCGTCCATTTAAAACGAGCACTAAAACGCAACCGACATAATCTTTAAATCTTAATTATAATACAATGGCTCGCTGGTAAGTAATAAGATCTGAGATTACAATAAAAGTAATTAAATAAGGAAAAGAAGGCCGGAATTGGAAGAGGGACGAAGAGGAGCGGCGGAAGGTTGTGGAAAATGCGAAATAAAACGTTAGTCCGCCGTTGCGCAACGTCCACGGCAATTGAAAATAATTAAACGCGCGTATACGATAATTTATATCAAAAGTTGGCAGCGCTAATAATACGTTTTATTTTATTATTGTTATTATTTATGCCTTATTGTTGCTGAATGTGGGGCATTCCGCAATAAATTTCTTTCTTCTCCCCCGTTTTAATTAGAATTAAAATTGTACGTTACAAGAATGAGGAATTCAAATTAAGCGTTTGTTGGTCGTTGCACGATTTGAATGCTTTTAGATTTAAGGTAAGATATTGTTTGTTGTGCGTCGGGTATTTTTAAGATTTATCGATAGCATTGTGTACTAGTCCTGTTGTTCGTATAGTCCTTCAGAAGTTTGAATAAAATCGTTTAAGTAAATTAACTGTTTGATTAATAACAATGCCACGGGATTTGCTATCTATTTTTGTATCGACAACAACAGAAGATTAACAAGAAAATATAAAGGAACTCCTTAATTTACTTTGACAATTTCAATATAAAGGGTGAGTCGGCAGGAACGGACCAAACTGCAGGATTGTATTGTATACATGAAAATATTTTAAAAAGTTGAGGTGTTCTTATCCGATTTGCATTTGTTTTCAAGTTACAGCGTAACTACAAGATTTCACACGTTAACATTTTTTTTTAATCATAGCGTTCTTTTAATAAATGTTCAAAGATACCGCCATAAACCTTTAAACATTTTACGCTTCGTCTACGAAGAGCGCCTGTTGTTCTTCTGATTGCTTCATGTTTCTCTGTAATATCGACTGTAGTATTTCTAATACGTCGAATTAGTGCGAGTGTCGACATTTCCCTTGAAAACTTCGCTTTTGAACCAACCCCATACACGATCTTGTCTAGTGGGAGATTCTTCTTGCCAACTAGTAGGACCATCGTGATCAATCTAAAGCCTTGGAAACCCACCGTTCAAACTCAATTGTTTGTGATTGCGGACTAATAATAACAATTATATAAAAAAAAGGAATGTCTATTGTTAGCTCTAATTGACTTGTCTACTATGGAGACTTCGATTTTGTGCGCATTTTGTGAATGACTGTGCTGCGTGTTACATACGTCCCTATAATTTAGGCGAGTAGTTACATTAATATTTATTACATTCACGTTGTTTTGCATGAGCTACGAAGATAGCTTGCGATTTGGATTAAGAATGATAAAGTACAGTTGTAATAAGCAAACAGTTTTCTGTGGCGTTCAACTTATGAATGAACATTAATTATACGTATGGTCGCATAAAACTTTTCCCAACGATGCTTTTCTGACACGAAATTCGTACCAATTATTTAACAAGGTCATTTCTCATAAAAAGTCTGCACGTATGTACACTGCCATTCAGAGAAGTTCGGTCGGTTAGTAAAAAAACATGAAAAGGTTACAGAAACAAACGAAACTAAAAACAAAAT
>CACRWH010006943.1:0-10309 GCA_902655005.2 Marronus borbonicus | reverse complement strand
CCGTATTCCTTGCTTTGGAGCACTAAATATAAAATAATTGTCAATAAATTTTCCCTTAACGTATACAAATTAACACCATAAGCATTATCTATCGTCATGGCTCCGATATAATTGCCAACCCGAAAGAATAAATAGTTAACGCACGCAAAGCAACAATCACTGTCTAAGAAAGAAGGCGATAGATGTCTCTATCAGTCCTCGGAGTAGGAACCCGCTGCGGAGAAATATGCCCGTGTCGTCCTGCGAGGACAGCCGCTCTAAATCTCCTCCGCAAACGTGTCTTCGCGGCCCTTAAAGTGTTCGGGCTACACCAACTCCGATGCCGCGCTAATGATTCCAAATATGGCGAGGACCAGATTTCATCATTGTCAAAGTACGCGTGTTCTACGGTGTAATGGAGGAAATGTACGACCACGTAATGTTTTATTTTGCCTCTTAATTGTAGGTTTTCTTTTAATTTGAAAAGGTATGCAATCGAAGCTCAATAGCGAAATACAATTTAGTATAATTACTTATAAAATATTCTGATGTTGAGGTAACGGTTTTCTATGCACATTTTCACACATATTTCAATTTTGTAAGGTTCGATAGGCTCATGTAAGACGTAAAAGGTGTCTCTATCAATCGGTGTCGACACAGTACGGTTGTAATAGTTCCAGTTCAATGAAACCAAGGTACTATCAAAATCTCGGGGTAAACAGAAGGAGACAGTAGGAAGAATTAATAGTAATAATAATAATAATAATAATAATAATAATAATAATAATAATAAGAACAACAACAAGAATAAGGATCTAGTAATTGAAAATTCGAATATGTGGCCTGTTTCTGGATGGTTAAATTTAAAAAAATATTCAAAACCGAATATCTTCATTACGTTATTCAGAACTTCATCAAGAGTTAATTATAACATTAAGTGTTATCTTATGTTAAAATTATGCAAAAAAACTTGCATAAATACTTACAAATGAGAGTTAAGCGCTAACGAACATCTTCAAATGGTGGATATTGTAGAAAAATAAAATCAATTTTAAATTTTAAATTTATATCTTAAATTCTCTCGTGGTCAGTTACATTGTTCTCTTGTTTCCAATAATCACATTGGCTTATATTGGTACTTCGATTCTAAGTGCATTGTTTCCAAACTTAATTAACAATTAACAAACTTCAGAAAATTTCACTTTTAAGTGTTATAGTATCTTGGAAACCGTAGAAAACGCTGGAGATTTAAAACGTTTCAATCGTTTGCACATGAAGCACTCTAGTGGAATCTCAAATACGGCTTAAGGTGGATAACTTATGTGTGCCACACCATAGATAATTGTCCATATACATACATATATGTAAAATTTTATTTTCATATTTGTTTGAATAATAAATAGGCTTTCCCAAACTGTTCACTCGCAGTGTACATTTCGCTGCAACCTTTAAAAATAGCGCAGCATTATCTGATCTACCACTTTATCCTCGAAATATCCTGTGGCATTGAGCCATTTTGATAGCAGAGTCTACCGTTGCCCGCAGCCATGTCGAGGAGCGTAAGTAAGGCATTAATGTGCAATGTTATATTATTGACGAAGACAAGACCAAGAGTTACATTGATGTCGAGATGTGACGCGTCTCAGACGAGCGTATCAGTTTCAGGAGAGACGACTCTCTCGGAGAATTCAAAGGTGGCTGTCAAGCCACGTTAGCGATCTCAAATTCTAAACTGTGTATTATAACAACGTTAGGGATACGGTTCTGGTGCCGCGTAGACGTAGAAGCACGACGGCAGCGTCGTCTATACCGCCCGTTGTACGAAGATGATGCATTCAAATCTGTTGTCTCTTATATTTGACGAGGAACGTCTTTCTTGTCTTGTTATCCAGACATAATGGTATACAAGAGATATGCATGCTATTATGCCGACTGTACGTACAGCACAACACGCAGACGTTCCATCAGTTGACACAATTTAACATGCTATCTAGTTAACGTAAACCGTTTTACCTAATATTCCACTGTTATTTAGCGTACTCGACTTCTGTTATTATTGAAATTAAATGTCCTCATATAAAATATTAAAATGTAGAAAATTTACAATACGTGATGTACAAATCAAAGATAAAGAAGGCAATGTTATAGGAGAGGAAGAGAAAACTACGTGAAGGATGAAATAAAAGAACCAAATGGAAAACTAATATTAAGAAAAGCGCGCGACAACGACAAAATTATAACTGACATGTTGAAAACTCTTTCAGATGGAAAACAACGCACCAAAAGATTGGACAGTGGGCAACATTACACTTTTACACAGAATAGAGAATAGTAAAAACTGCCAAAATCATAGAGGTATTACGCTAATCAGTACGGTAGCGAAAACGTACGCTAGAACATTAGAAAAAAGATTAAGATCAAACTTATATCGGATATTAGAAGAAGCACAATTTGGATTTCGATGAAATAGAGGAGTAAATGATGCAACTTCTGTAATAAGACAAATAGGAAAAACGGCAATAACAGAAAAGAAAATACACATCTATGCCTCATATACCTAGAAAGAGCCCTTGATAAGGTTAAAAGGAAAGACATATGGAAAATCTTAAAATACAGGGGAACATCAGAAACATTAATAAGAGGTATATAAGGAAACAAAAAATTATGTAAGATTAAAACAAGAACAATCGAAATTGTTTGAAACAACAGTGTGTCTTAGGCAGTGGCGTCCTTCACTATTTACGATAGTATTGGACGAGGTGATAAAGGATATAAAAATAGAAATTGAACCACTTGAGGTATGGATACATGAGGAGAATGCCAAAAGTCAGGACAGCTAGACGGGTGTTCGAAGCTAAAACAAGTAAAAGGAAACCAAGAGATCTATCAAAAACAACGTGTTTGGAAGAAGTAAAGAGATCAAGGATCAAAAGAGGAGTCAAATAGGAGGAAACGCAACAATACACGAAAAGCTACAAAGCTATGGAGAGAAATTTGTAAAAGACCAGCTCTAGACAACTCAACTGCACAAATGTTGCACCCTGTACACCCTGTAGAAGGGCAGAATGGCTTAAGGATTATGTATGTGTGATGTACGTAACCCTATCACGAAACAATTGATCTTCCGTATGGTATCAGTTACCTTCTTGGAAAGGAATCTCGTATCCTAAAATATTCCCTTACATTATTTAAAGCTTTAGGCACAAAGACACAAATAGTACATTATACTTCACACTTATTTGCTCAAAGATATTTGAAGATTTGACTATTTTGCTTGATTCTTCGAACATTTGCTGGAATCACGTGGATTATTATTTAACACTCCGTTATTTTACAACTGTTGCACACAAACACTGTGCAACTGGTGCGCCTGTTATTTTATTCTGTTGCTCTTAAAATTGTATAGCTGATGAGTAGACAACGGATAACTAGCAACGGATTATACAAATAAAATTAATAATGATGTATTTAACTGTGTATTACAGCATTTACATTGATAGTCATGTTGAATAAATACGACTAAATAAATACGTAACAGCTTCAAAAAAAGCTCAGTATAATAGCATCGTAAGTCTATTGTTTATTTTTCATACCCGGGTAATACTTGACAATATTTTTTAAACGAAAACCAATGGCAAAGGAGGATATTACTGAAGTATGTATATTCATTAACAAAAAATGTTCCCATATCCTCTCCCACACTCTATAGAAGGTTGTGATATAGAAACAGATCAACCTTTTGTACGAAGTACCGTGTTCTTGATCATGAACTGCTCGGACCCGCCAATTTGATTGTTTTGAGCTGCATTTTTTTAAGAAAAATGTAATCATACAGGGTTGATCAGAAAAGTACTTCAATTTATTTAATGAAACACTCAATCTACAATCCTTTGACTTATTGCTTTACACCTGTAACTGAAAATGAATTGATTACATTCATGTCTGCCTTTACGAACAGACAGGAGGTGATAATTTATTATATTATTTTCTGAAACGTGATTGTAGATATGTGTTCGCTTTTCCTCTAAAAGTAATTATTCATAAATCTATTGTAACCTGCGGTTTTCCAAAACAGTAGGAAACTACAAGAATAATTCATGACCATAAGAAGAGCGATCCTGTGCTTCTGTCTAATTTCAGACTCATTTCCATACTATAAAATTTTGTTTACCTATGTGCAAAGGTTCGGTATGGTCTTCTTTACAATAATACCCATTCTTTTATTTCACCGAATCAACATGGTTTCCTTGCTAGTCGCTCCACAGTCACCAACCTAGATACAATTTCACGGTATATATGCAAGCAAGGAAATATACACTGACCTCTCGAAGACATTCGATTCAACAGATTACGATATTCTATTATCTAAGTTAAGTTCTTTTGATTCCATTCCGTCTTCCACTTTCTTTTGTGATCATATTTTCATCAAAGGAAACGCTGTGTAACTTACAACAATCTACCGATTTCGTGTCTGCTATTGGTATCCCTCAGGATTCAAATCTTGCTGCGTTACTATTTATCTTGAATCTTCATATAAATTCGCTGTTCTTGGGCACGCGGATGACTTTAAGTTTTACTCTGAAGTTTCGTCCACTGAGGTCATAAGTAAACTCCAATAGAACAAGGATGTGTTAGTTACATGGTAGGCTTAATATAAACGCCTACAAACGCAGTTATTTACATCCGTGCTCTCTTGGATCGTACCAGTTCTTATTCTGTTAATGATATAAATTTAAAACAGAAATCAGAAGTTAATGATTTTATCTTATGCATCTCACATTTATGTTCTGATGCTTTCAAGTCTTTTGTTTTTATTATGGACGACGCTAAATATTTCAAAGACCTAGCCTTGCTAAAGCCCTTGTACTTTGCTTATGTCTTAAGTATAGTTGAATATGCAGTGTTAGTATGGTATCCTGTACGTGCCTGTGATTCCATTCTAGCATGAAAAATTGTTTTGCTTCCTGTTCTGTAGATTAATAAAAGTTTCCTACATTAACAAACTTGTATATTTTAATGACAATTCACTTTCTCCCTTAAAATTTATATAAAAGAACCTTACACGGAATTGGTAAAAAATCGAGTACGAAACCATTCGTATACATTACCTTCTTCGTGTCGTTAAACGCCCAACAAACGAAATTGAGTTAATTCATGAAGCAATACACGCAGAAACCAGAGCGAATACGTTCCCAGGACCGGTGAAATGGCGAAACGAATACCCGCTCGCTGAAGAAGAACAGATGGACAGAGTTGATAAACTAGTCAGTGTGTTGGGATACATGCGGTGATAAGATTGATTAGGTAAATTAAACCGAACCGGACTCGCATAATTTAAAGACTATGCCGTTCGAGAGAAGAGAGGACTGCAAGTCATCGTCGCCCATTCGAAACGAAGAAGGAGAAGAAGAATAATAGTAAAGTCTAAACCGTAAATGTACCGCCGCCGTTCACCGAGGCATCGCGGCCTTCGTCTTGAAGATCACCGCCTGAAGATTCGTATCCCATTCGCGTGGAACAATAAACAATAACTTTCGTGTATACGCGAGGTAATATAATAAAGAGATGACTGAGGAGTGACGACTGTCATCGTCGTGATGGTCACGTGACACATGCACAAGCCACTCAACGGAATAAGAAGAAAGGACAACGTGAAGGAGATGATGATGGCGATGGTGACGCACGAATGATCGCCTGATTGGCACATCAAAGTTAGATGGAGCGGAGATGACGACGACCGCGTGATCTCCATTATGGAGTTCCTAATTAACAGTCGACGGAATGATTTGATTTCTTTTGTTCGTTTCCTGTTATGCTATCGTCCTCTTTCGCATTCTATTTCGCACTGTCCAGTTACGTGAATCGCGCTATCTTGGCTTTATAGTTTTTAAAAATGTGGACTAGAATTCTCTCATATTGATTGTTATTCGAAATATCAAAGTATTGCCAAAGTAAACGTCTGCCCTTATTTCCTGTTCTATTGCTTCTTTTTTGTGCGTGTAAAGATTATTGCGAAATAGTACTGAGAATATATAAATAGAAGAGTCTTAAACCGGGTCCACCTTTTCATTAAAAAGCAGTAAGAGCCAGAAATAACCCTTTTTGTCGAATTTGGTGTAAGTAGAGGACAAACTGTATATTTATTGCTATAGCAGCGCATATTAGAACTGAATATATAACTTTATAATTAAAATGTTTAACAAGTCAAGAACAAAGGAGTTTATATGAAAAGCTGTTACACAACTAGTTTATTAAACCCCATAGCTCTGCCAAGAGATGTAGCTTTTGCTAATATTATAGACAGCTCTTTTCTCCTTTTCATAAACTCATTTTCTTTATCTCATCCATTCTAGTTTTCCTTTTTTTCCGTAGAAATCTAACCACAGTGCTTGGCAATCTTTTCATTTCTTTTTCTGTAATTGTCCAAGATTTGCTTCCGTATATAAGAATGGGTTTCGTTATCTTTCTTACCACTTTTGCATTTGTTACCTTTGGAATTTCTTTCTTTGGCAATACGTTTCATACGAAGAATTTTAAGAATATAAATAATCTCAATTTTCTTATTATTAACTACATATAATAGTCTATAAAGTTTCTGGTTATTAAAAATTTGATTAATATATTGAAATTAGATGTTTCGTGCAATATTTGCTTCAAAGAAGAAAACGAGAAAGTTGCAGGGTGTTATTTAAGTTAAGCGAAAGTAATCTATTTCTTCTACCTTACAAAGTCATTAATTTTTTAATTTGAGAATATAAGGAATATTCAAACGGCTGATGCAACATACAACGCTAAATTCACAATGGAATCTAATTATACTCGGTCAGAGACGTCATCATGTACTCCGTGCATCGCTTACCTATTGTTTAATAAAACTAAGCTTCTGGTGTGGGTGGCAAAAGGCGTACAAGCGTAAAAAGTGAATGCATACGTTGTTTGGTGCAAGTATGAAAAACTTTTGTCATACATTGTGACCTGTTCTCCGTTTTACGATGTAATGTCTTTCAACGAGATGTTATCAATACTCGTTATCCCTGTGAATTATAGATGAAACATTACTTAAATTGCCAAAGTTCAGCGACTAAAAATTGAGTCTTATTTTCCTTCGTGTCCCGTCTAGCTGTTGTGCCCAATAATATTTACTTCTTCGATTGATGCTAACGTGGTACAGCCGCACTCCTATGCGGCTCAACCTGATTTCTGAAAATATCTAGCTGTAACTTATAGAAAATCAAAAGCTCTCAGACTCATCAACTGTATGGATACGTACTTCATGCACAGGTCTAAACGGTAAGCAAATAAATAATTATTTTAATAATCTTGTTGCATGGCTCGCCAGCTAGAATTAAATGGAATAATTTCTTGAATGATTAAGTACACTTCATCAATATTAATTCCCCTGACATCATTGACTGATGATGCATTTAATATTTACCGGTTTATGAAATTAATTAAATTCATTAGGTATATTCAACCGGATCGTTTATACTGCCGACTCGCTTATCTGAACATTTTAGCGGCTTCGACATTAAAATACTCCCGTTAAAACGAAGTAATAAATTCTATTTTTTACAGGTACAGTCGAATAACAAAAATGTATTGATTTTTACGGCGTGGTCTCTGTACAGTGTTTGTGATGTCCAACATACCGATCACATCTTCAATTAAAGAAAGAAGTCAACAATTTTCGAATTTATAAATCTAGTAATCATCAGTAGCATTTATTTCTATTAATCGGACTAGAAGAAAGATAGCGCGTGATTGTTATCTGTCACCTTGGGTACCATTGGATACCATTGGATACACACACTTTTGTTTACAATTGTTTAATCCAATTCCTAAAATAATTTAAAATAACAACGAATAAAACTGTAATTCCAGGTTTACCCTACAAACTCGGCGCCGAAGCTGGAGCGGCGGCGCGAAAAGTATTTACCGCATTCGAAGATGATGTCGTAAGTGATCGAATAGCACAGAAGTGGTTCAATAAACGTTTTTCGGGAGATTTCAGCTTGACCAATGAAGCACGCTCTAGGAGACCGAAGATCATTAACAACGAGGATATTCAACAGGTTGTGGAGGCAAATTTCAGTATAAAGTACGTAGAGATTGCAGAAAGATTCAATGTGAGCAATGAAACCATTCGTTTTCACCTTCATCAGCTAGCAAAGACGTGGAAGTTAAGCAAATGAATCGCACATGAATTGTCAGGTGATAACAAAATCAGCCGTCTTACCATCTATTTGGCAAACATTTCACGCAACGATAATAAACCTTCTCGTGGTTGTTAAATTGCGACGAAAAGTGGATATTGTGCTCAAATTCTAAGTTCTAAGTTAATCAAGATCTGACAAGATTGTTCGCCATTAACAGTAAAGACTCAATGTTAAGTAAGCGATTTGAGTCTTTGATTTTTCTTCGTGTTTCGTCGGCCTGCTATAACCAATAATGTCTACTCCTTCGATTGATTCAAAAGTTGTACAGCCGAAATCCTACTCAACCTAAGCCACACTACTCGTTATCAGGCAGAATTAAAAATATTACTAATCTTAAGGTACATAAAGGATCTATTAGTTGTTGTAGAGCCATATATATGTTTTTCTATTTTTATATAATGCTCACATGTACGTTATGCAGAATTATGTTTCTTCTATTTTTCCTTTCTGTTTGTTATTAAGTCAAAAATATAATACTACTGTATATACTTGATATACGTACACTGACCTGTTTCAACCCACGTAATAGTCGATTGAAATAAGCTATTTATCTATCTATCTCCCTATCTGTAAAACAAGAACGAAGATTTTGCAACTTTGGAACGGTTGTAAAAATAAGACCAATGTGACGGAAGAAAATTCCGTTTGCAGCTCTGTGTACGCAGGCCAAGTTGGTAGACAATCACAAAAGAAGCTTACAAGAATATAAAGCTCAAGTTACTTTCAATGTTTATAAACATAAACTCAAACTAGGACATCAGATATATTATCAAAATATTAAACGCTTTTGTAAATGTCAAAGAAGTAAAAAATTAAATCTATTAGAAATCCTCGTAATTATTAGATGGTCAAATAGAATCTTTTGAATTTTCAGATTTTTCAGAATTTAACAAACTATTTGTTCTTTCTGGTCTTCCTTCCCTATTCCTTTTTGCACTTTTAACTTAGGCTCCAAATCAAATTCAATCTTCTCCCATTTCTATTTTTATACCTTTTATATATACCTCGAATCAACTTTTCACCAGCAATCAATTTTAACATTTAAATATTTCTACTTCAAATTTCACAATTTTTATAATAAAGTTTTAAGTATTCAACTGTAAGTACTACATATTCCCCCCTTGTATAAAAATATTAATATATCGATGTCTACTATTTAAGTTAGATTCTCGTTAATGCTGGCATATTGCCAAAACTACTTCCGGTGCAAATAAAAATAAAAATTTGTAAGGAGTAAATGAGGATTTTGTATTTTCTACCTTACAACATATACTATGTATATTCCTCTCTCAAAAATTCCATCATTTGATATCGTCAAGAAGTCCGCAAATATTTGAACAAATCCTACCAAACCGCCACATCCGCATTGAAAAATACATAATGCGTAACTTCCTACAGCGGCGCGTTTTCATCGAATTGAAATTTCAGTCAGTTCAATCTCTAAACTCGTCAAACATTCAAGTGTCAGAGAGCAGTGGTCGGCGTTTGTCTGGAGGTTGCGGGGAATTGACCTGTTATCTTGGGTAGAGGCGGCGACTCAGAAAATTGGCTGCTTATTCTGGTACGGAACGGGCGTGAAGAGGAAGTGGTCGAGATCGGCGAGACCGGCGGTATAAGGATGACGGTCCGAACAACCGTTTTCTCCTACATTCCCGACACTCGGTCTTGTTCCGGGCCGGAGCACATCACTTGTCCCGGAGTCCTCTTCTGCAGATTGAATCCGACCACTTGAATGGCTCGGAGAAAGGTCTTAGAATGGACTGTCCTCGTCGTTGTGTATGAAGAGTTGTATGTACCGTAGGCGTCTCTCTATATAGGTATACTATGAACGGTAGTTGTCATCGTCCTGGTTGTCTACTCAACGTTCGAAACCACTGCCAGAAGCACGTGCGTTGGTGATAGCTTCTATTAGAGCGGAATTATTTTGATAAATAAAATCAAGCCAAGGAAATGGACAAACAATTATAAGATTTACATTTTTACATAAGAATTAAACATGTTTTAGTAATATTATTGGCCAGATAGTTTGTGGAAAGTAGATTAAGAACAGTCTACTTTCCACAAACACTTCTCGAGAATTTAACAAATGTAGTTCAACATGTAAGTTAAAAGGT
>CACRWH010006942.1:0-10323 GCA_902655005.2 Marronus borbonicus | reverse complement strand
AACGTCGACTTCAACAAGCGGACCTTCATGGACGCATTGCCATTCGAGAACCCTTATTACGTCGGGGCCCGTTCTCATCTAGATTGGTCGTTAGATGATTGGAAACACGTGCTTTGGAGTGACGAGTCAACGTTTAAGGTTTTTTGGCAAAATCGACGAGTTTATGTCCGAAGATCTAAAACCGAAAAAATTATCCCAGACTGCATTGTGCCTACAGTGAAGCAAGGGCGTAGTTCTGTGTTAGTGTGGGGATGTTTCTCCTTTGCTGGGGCGGGAGATTTATGCAGAGTGCATGGTGTAATGAGAAAGGAAAATTATTTTGCAATATTCCAGAATCATGCAGTGCCATCAGGATTGCGTATAATAGGCCGTAACTTTACATTCATGCATGACAACGACCCCAAACACACTGCGTTAGTGTGTAAGAACTATCAAAAGGAGTAAGAAGAACAGCACACCCTGAAAGTAATGACATGGCCCCCACAAAGCCCAGATTTGAACCCTACAGAGTTGTTGCGGGATGAACTGGACAGGAGGATCCGAAAAATATGCCCAACTTCACAAGAACATTTACGGAATATTCTGCAACATGAATGGATTAATATTCCACAATTCGTTTTAACAAAACTTATCGAAAGAATACCTAGAATAGTTCGAGCGATGATTAACAGAAAAGGAGGTTTTTTCGATGAAAAAAAAATATAATGTGCAGTATGTTATATTAGGTCAGAATAACTTTTTATTTATTTATTTTTGTCTTTTTTACCCTTACATACAATAAAATTGCATTTTGTTTTTAGTTTCGTTTGTTTCTGCAACCTTTTCATGTTTTTTACTAACCGACCGAACTTCTCTGAACGGCAGTGTACATATAAATACTAGGAATACAATAAACTGGGCTGCCTAAAATAAACGAATGTATGGAAGTAACTGCATAGAGCACTAAGTTACTCTTTCGACTCTAAGAAATATTTATTCTGTACAAAGAATCTTAGTTATTCTCCTCAAAAAAATATTAATTTGAGTGAGATATAATATTTGTCACTCAAAATATCGCTTTTCTTTTAGTGAAGTAAAATATGTCTAATACAATTATCATTTTAAAACAAATAAGCGGAAGTTTCGATTGAAAAATGTTTCCTTCGAACAAAATTGATTATTCTTTCATTCAATCAAATTTAAAAAAAACATTTATTCCACTCTGTTGAAAACTACCATCTCTTTTAGATAAAGTATATTGCTTTGAATGAAAGAAACCTTTTTAGCAGTGTAACTGCTAAAATGGAATAAAGAGATAATGATATATTTTCTATTGTGTCTATAACGCGAGAAATTATTAATATCTATCTGTTTATTTCATATGGTGAAGGAAGGTTAAAGAAAAGTTTTATAAGAGAATAAAGTGTCGGTCAGACATTTTCTCGATGTTGTGCTTCGGAGGGTTAGGTAGAATATGATGGATGACATCCGTGCGAGTTGCATTTCGAGTTTCGACGACGCCAGCCACGCTCTAAACGTAATCTGCTCCATTTGTCATCTCGATTCACCTCCTTTATAAAGAGCACTGTATTCTTTTAGACCCAATCAGCTCTTCTACGCTTGACTTTTGTTCGGTGAGGCACACAATATACACCACGAGAGATTGGAATGTCCTATCTTTGTGTTATGAGGATTGATTAAGACCGCGGATTAGGGAAGGAAGATCGTAGTAGTCGTGGAAAGGGACAAATGAATTTCACACCAATTGCCCTTGCTCGTTGTTTCGCCGTTCTGTTCCTAGAAATTTATCGCCTACATTAGACGATCTCGAATTATCGCTTTCCTTTTTGTTTCCTCGTCTTTTTTTTATCCTCGAAGACTTGATCTTTGTTCCTCGTTGAATACGATAGAAAATAGATGAGACAGAAAAAAATAGAGGAGACCATAGCAGAAAAAGGAAAAATTGTCGCATTTATCTGATAGCCTTAATCTACTACTTTCTCCTTGACCATGTTTGTTTCCTCTAATGGTACACTATTTGTAATCTCCCTGTATCGTTTTATTATTCCGGAAAGTAGATTCTTAATAGGCAACGATAAATTACAACCGAAATACATGAAAACAGTAGCAGCTATTAATTCATTTGTTTTATATCTATACAGAATTACTCATTTCTGTGGGTTCGGGGAATGTGCCTTTGTGATCGAAAATTTTTCAAAACGGTTTTTTTTTGTTATGGGATCTGATTGTGGGCATGGTTTAAAATTATATTGAAACCTACAGAGTGTCTCATAACTTAGTAGCTTTCCAAAGTTGCTTGTTTTGTATCTTCTTTTACGAAGGATACTACACAGGTGGGTTTTTCCCATGTTTATAATAATTTATAATAATAAAATATAATGGGGGACAAACGTTTTCCTACCCGTGCCTTGGACACAATTAATCATAAAAAAGTGACACGAGTTGAAATGGCGTCGTTACTATTTACTTTACTTGGATCGTATTTGTCTGATTGAAAAAAGTATTTTCTACGATGGATATAGATCTAGTGAATATGTCTCTATCAAGAGTTCCACAAGGCTCTAATCTAGGACCTTTACTTTTCTTATTGTTTATTAAGATTTATTGTGAACTATGTCATAACTATGCTGATGACTCAGATATATGCTCCAATGATTACAAAAAAATTTGGATCCTATTTTAAACTGGTCGAAGGCAAACGGTCTAACTTTTAATATAAATAAATGTTTTTTGTCAAACATATATGTGAATGTTATCCACTTGAGTCATGTTATTCCATAGATAAACGACCAATTCTGAATAAGCAGAGTACTAGGAATCTTGGTGTTACATTTGACTCCTTTTTGTCCTATAATCAGCCTCAAAATTATTGGGATTTATTATTCCCATATTTTGTAATCTTGCCCTATTATTGGGGTTACCTGTTGAGCAATAAACTATTATTATTATAACTATGAAATACAAAACAAATCAAAAAATAAAACCGTCTCTCTTATACTTTCATAGCGAGCAAATGTTGCAACAGTGTCCATATGTATTTTAGCAATTTATTTTACTGCAGATATTTCTAACGCGGTATAAGTAAAGTATAGTAAATCTATAAAAATAGTGCAGATTGCGAACAAAACGACTTATCCCATGCCAATACCTCAAAAAGTTCCAACAGATTATCACCTACCACTTTTCTGTAAACAGAAAGAAAACTACATTGAAATTTGTCACCACAAGTCTTACATCTAATAAACCCTATGTGATATATTGAGAAATAATATCATATGTAGACCTTGCCCTACTAATATCGGAATATAGTACACTACCGTAGCGTTTAAATCCAGAAAATTTTTAATTGTTTTACTCTTAACTTACCAAAAAATGCAACAGATTCACCAACGAAAAGCTTCATTCTATTCTTTGGAGTTAAAATAAGTTTTTTTATCGTTTTTATGTGCAATAAATAAGTTCGTCAGAAATATTTAGCAGGTATCCTATAGCATCCATGCATATTGGACTTTGACACGGGCCTCTTTTTCGTATGTTCTTTTGATTTCAAGGTTTTCAATGTATTTATTTCTTTCTGATGCAAGCTTACACCGGCCAAAATGCAAGAAGACGAGCATGGTGCTCAGGATCTAGGTAAGCTTTGATGTTGTACCATAAATATGTACAAATTTATATAAAACTTTAGAAACTCTAAAGCCCGTTTAACACTACACTATTTGCTGGTTTTAAAATGTAAATTTTAGATTGTCTGTAAAAGCGTTTGTTTTTTCAATTGGTGTATCTTTAATTAAAATAATTTGAATAATTTTTATATATTACAAAGAAATCGGAGTACACGGAGAAAATTATATAGATATATAATACAATTTTTGTTTGAGCAGCTACATCAATACTCCAGGCACTAGAGCTTGAAGCTTCTTGTACCAAACCCCGATGGAACTCTCAATTCCACTCGATCAGTTTCGTGTGTTCTATAAAAGCCGAGAGGATAGATCCTCCTCGAAATGCTTCTGCCTGAGTACATTTAGTTCCTCACAAATGCAGATCACATGCAAACCCGTTTCCTGCTGTAATTTGCATCTTCCACACCAAGCTTCGCTTACTTGACCTATGTTATATAAATGCTTTTTTATAGAACACTGTCCCGTCACCATCCCAGGAATAGTCTTAATTTCTCTTTTGCTGCGTCTAACTAGGTTAACAGAAAACCTAGTATCTCCGTTTCCTAATTGCGCTTTAGTGTGGAGTTGACCATCAGGCGACCCCCATTTCTTTTTTCGTGCTTTAACTAGACCATACCTTCCTTCCAGCAGAATTCCTTGTGATTCCACACACAGGCTCTGGTCCTATGAGGTGTTTCCTAGAATGCTCATTGGCTAGTTCGTCGGCTAATATATTGCTCTTAATATTGTACCAGTCTACTAAAGGACTGTTTACAGTTCTTTACTACTTTGACCTTGTAATAGAATTCATAACTGCCTTGATGGCGGCCTGGCTATCAATCATTATGTTTATTTTCCTCCTCATGCAGCCTCTCTTTTCGATAACTTCAAAGCAGGTTGCAATTGCATATATATCTGCCTAGAAAACCGTTACGTGCTTTCCCAAGCTTAACGATATCCCCCGCCTAGGTCTCAGTCCACAAATCCTGATTCCTGTGCCCTAGCTCCTCTGTAAACCAGTCATCAAGTTCATTGAAGTTACTCCGTGTCTGGTCTCGGTATTGGGATTTTCAATTTATCAGTAAGAATAATTTGCAACAAAGGCTCGAATAGCAAATTAAATTATTTCAATGTTGATGTCGTACGTGGAGAAAAAATTGGGACAACAAACCCTTGTATTTTTGAAGTAATAACAATTTATAGTAAGAATCACAACCCGTTTATTTAATCTAACACAATATATAGTTGCTCTAACAAAAATTGTGTAGGTTTCCAGTGTTTTTTTAAGAACTTGACCTTTTTAGTAATTTATCCTTAAATATGAGTAAAAATCAATTTTAACATCTAAAAACACGAATAAAATTTTGCAGCATTTATTCAAAAACTGTGAAATGTGATGAAAGAATTAAAATTTCTTTCTCTCTAATTCTAACCTTTAATTTTTTAATATCAAAATTGGATTAAGTATTCCCAATTTACACAGAAATCAATATTTATACGATATTCTACTTTAGTTACTTAAGTATTACTTTCTAGACAAAAAAAAAATAGAGTGTCAGGCGGGCTTAAAGCGCTACAATGTGTTAAAGGAACGATTCTCTCAGTAAATTAAACTGTTTCAAGATTAATGTAGAGAAAAATAATAGCTGTTGTCTTTCTCTCCGTGGGGATTATTTAATGTTTGAAATAAACTTTAGAGGCACGGAAATCGAACATACGAAAAAGTAATGAAACCGTGAACTCCTGTAATAATAGATGCTGCTTCAAGCATAATAACTAGTTGTTTGTCGAGGAAATAGCCAAGTTTACAGCCCTTTATTACTTCTACAGTTATATGTTCAATTGTTCAGAATGTAACTTGCGTGATGTATTAGCTTCTTCCGTTTAAAATACCCAATGGTTCCTTTGTTTATTTCCAAAAAAATGTATAAATAGAAAGATTTTATTTGTGTAAATAATGGATCAAATCAATCTTTCTTATTTTACAACGGGTGAAATTTTAGTACCCTTGGGGCAGTTCCTAATCTATTCTCACACTCGCATTTCATATATCTATATGTGAACCAGAGTCGTGAAAGCAGACCTAAACAATCCAATTTAAAGTTGATTGTGGCTGGTTTTATCTATAGATATAGAAAGACATACATATGAAAAGTGTGGAAGAGGTCCCCATTTTACTTATTGTATTTTTTACGAGGAGCTGTCTTAGATTAGACATTGTGCTCGGTTTTTTTCAACCGAGGGGGCTTCCCTGGAGGATCGAACTGCTACGTAAGCCCTACATTCGTGCAATCTATATTATACCTTCTTCCTATCCGATATTTGCATATCTCTAAGTGGTAGAAGCGAGTCTAAATAATAATAATAGTAATAACTCTTATCTTTTGCGCTTTGCTTATTTTATATTTTGCATGAATTATATCAATTCGTTTTCTCCTAACTTTAATAATACGCCTCGTATAATATTCGCTTTATCCCTCTTTATTTTTTCATTGTCTTTTTCTCGTTGTTGCCTTTCTCTTTGCATCGAAAAGAAGAAAAGAAGTATACACATTATATATTTATACCATCCTACATCATCCTTTTATATCGTATATCTCCGTATAAAGATGCCTGTGCTTTATCAATCTCTTCCTTTCTGAAAAAGGGCTTATGATTATTAAATCATGGCAGTTTCAGATTGGAAGAGCAACGTAAGCAAGTAAAAGTGATTTGACGTAATAATATTTTCATATCTACTTACTCGTATCTTAAAAACCATGAGAGCTGCTACCGAATAGACTTTTTTTTTTTTACTTATTTCGTGGTCGCCACCTCAAAATAAAATAGTAAAAATTTCAAATTCTGAAATCAAAAAATGTTCATAAAGCAAAATAGCGAAAAGAACAAGCTATCAAATTAAATATAGGCTATATGGAAAATTTTACCCGATTTTTTCGCAGTTTTTGATCTGTAGCTGGAAAATAACAGGAGATATAAAGATTAGTATTACGAAAATCGATTCTACGACTCTAGTTGGATCCAGAAACATCCAATTAGAGATCTTCTTGACCCTAGAAACTGCAATGTCCTAAAATCAACAATTTCTACTGAAACTCTATATTCAAATAAGCTCAATAAGCTTAAAATAGCCATTTTTAGTTCAAAAACGTAATTAACTCACTCAAAAAGTAACTTACAATAAGACTGAGTTTAATAGCGTATATGGCACTGCTATGTTAACCACCGTTTGAAATATCGCCAAATAAATGTGATTTTTATACTTAGCCTTGGTATATGATTCTCTATCTCTTATCATTAGAAAGCTACTAGAGCTTTTGAAAAATTTAGAATATCACAATCAATTGAACGGATTAAATCTATAAAATAGGATGAAATTTTAAAAATATTAAAAATTTCCATATCGTGAAATTTTAGGATTTAACGATTTGAATGAGGCTTATTTTATAGTTTTTGATGAGTTAAATCGAACTAAAAGGAACAACATTATAAGTTGCGAAAATGGACTCTACAGATGCGATTTATCTAACGAAAATTATCGAGCCTGCCAGGAGACCTCAAAGTCAGCGTATTTTCCAATTTCACGGTATATGTTTTTTTTTTATTATCGTTATTAAGCTTAACGAGGAAAAAATCCTCTAAAAAAAACACACATAATATCACTAACAGGTAGAATGTTACAACAAAATACGAATAAAGAAAAATAGATTGCATTGACTGTTGACATTATTAGCATTAATAATGGTCAGAATTATGAAGAAGAAAACGAGAATTACATATTTAAATGGAATTATTAAATATGTAATTCTCGTTTTCTTCACGTAGTTTCATTGGGTGGCATCCAAAGTCTACGGGAAAAATCTTGCGAATAAAGAAAAGGGAACATAATAAAAGGAAACGCCCCACCCCTAAAAAGGATGGCCATAATTTTTAAAAAAGGAAAAAATACAGATGCATAAAAATGTTATGACTGTTTGTTTAATTACTTAGGACGAAAAGGGTGTCTTTGTCTTTATCAATATAATAACTTGCTTTCGCTGCATTAAGGGGTCCAAGGAAAATAATAATCCGTTTACTGCTTTTATGCCAGGGTAGGATTAGTTCGCATTAGGTCCTACAAAAAAAAATCTATTAAGGGAAATGAAAAAGGAAAAAAACCACCGAAGAGAAGGAGAAATTAAGTCTTATTCGCGATAATTTCTTTTACGCCTTCTTTCTATTTGTGTAAGATCGCCAGTGTCCAAATTTAACATCCAAAGATGTTTCCTTTGAGACATCTCTTAAATTAATCCTTTCATAAAATCGTTGACGTCAGAGATGATTTAAAACACCACTCTTTATAAAAGGAGGAATTCTTCATCCTATTTCGAAGAGAACCCACCTCATCTCCCATGGGATTTGCCCCAAAAAACGAAACTTTTTAACTCTCTGTTGCTTTCTACTTTTTATGTATATGAAAAGATTAAGACTAATTATATTGTTTGAAAACTTGTGGAAAGGGTGGATATCTTACCGTGAAAGGGAAAAGTTATGACGACTTCCTGTAGCCTCTACCAGTTAAGGAATTTGTTTAATTTAAAAGAGGAGGGGTAACTTATCTTTTGAAACGAATATTTTTATGTACATATCTTTTATCGTGAGCTAAATAAATGCCGCACAATATATCAAGACCTACAATCCCCTAGTCATCATCTAAATCTAGTGTATAGTTCATGGGAGTTATGCAAAATAAAATGATGCGGCGTGAATGTGATGCCGTTTATCAAAACTAGGCGAGTTATCACCAAATTTAAATTAGCATATTTTCGATACAGATAAAATGATTGTACACTCAAGCAAAATAATTCCATTATAGCCTCTCTCACGTTGAGAGTGTTATTTGATGTACGCAATTTTTGCAGGAAGGAATTAAGAATTATATTCACATTTAAGTTTTAAATAGAGTACTTAATGAAAATTATATCTGATGACTAGTGTAAACGCTTCAGTTACGCTATAAAAATAAGAAGTTCTTACTTGAAGCCGTACAGTGGGTGATCGAATTCCTTGAATCTGCACTAAGGTACAGCCTTCGAAATTGCAGCTGTGTGAACAGGAGCATTGTTTTGCAAGAACCAAATATCTTGTCCCAGCTTAATATATTTGATCACCAATTCGATTAACAATCAACCTCACCATCCCCAAAAAAATATAGCCATCACATTTACTTTCTGTCACAGTGGCCTTCTTAGAGATGGGTTTGTCTCTCCGATGTTTCTCTTTTAGGCAAAGGTCATGGTCATGGTGTAGAACCATTGTTTCATCTGCAGTCACTATTTGGTTAATGGTCGCGTGGTCGCCTTCATACAATTACATTCGACACCTTGTTCCTTCTGAACCGCACACAGCAATTTTGGGACCAATGTTGCACACACCCAAATGCTCAATAATGATAGCAAGGACTGTGGGGTAATATGGCCAACAACCAAATGCTCGTCTAGAATCTTTAAAACGACAATTTTTTAAATTTCTGTTTGTTCCCCTATCTCCTTAGCCTTCAGTTGTCGATCACTTAATACGATTTCCTCGACCAATTCAATGTTTCGAGTTTCACTACAGCAGTTTTGACCAACGTTTAACGGAGGCATGGGATGGTGCAAGGTCACCACCAAATGTTCTTCTTCTACTTCTGTTTCAACAGCGTTCATGCGGGCATCGTGAAGAAGAAGAGTATTGGTTTCAAGTTTGCTTCTTTCAATATATTCCTAACTGTTTGCTGAGCCTGATTTAAAGATCATTTGGGGTGGATGTGCAAGAACGTAACTAGGATAGGAGGAGTCTTTTATATTCTCCAGTTTCGAGGTAACGATTCCACATACGATAGATGATAAAATGGACGATGCCATTCACGATAGCAGTTACAACACGTACACTGCCGTTCAGTGAAGTTCGGTCATACAATAAAAAGCTATTATATCACACTGTATACAATTGTTAATACATAAAATTAGAAAAATATTAAGCATACATTCTTTTCTAAGGGGTTAAAGCCATAAATTATTATGTGAAGTAGAAATATTGCGACAACCACAATAAAGTCTCTTTTATTATCATTCCAAGAATTTCTCGGAAGTACCCATCTTTTGAAACGGGTCATTTGGGGATTATTAACGAACAACACATTTAGGAAATATACCGCAGTATCATTCTTGTTTATTTATCACAGGCGTAAAGATATAAATTTGCTTCATTTTACTGTTAAACGTGTGTTGGTGTGCATCTGTCGCTTTTGCGCGAAAGTTTTAAGAAAATTTACTTCAAAATGACACGTGGCAAGCCTACCAGTGTAGGAAAACGTTCACGCATTATTACGCTGTTTGAAGAAGGATATTCGGGGCGACAAATTGCTGAAAGAATAAATATGAGAAGTTCAACAGTAAATGACATCATAAAGCGATATCGGACAACTGGAACTATAGAAAATCGTGTTCGTCCTGGAGCATCTAGGAAAACAACAAAAGCTGAAGATTTGAGAATTGTATTATTAAGCAAACGCAATAGAAAATTAACAGCGCCACAAATAGCAGCCGAAGTCAATCGCGGCCGTGAAGAACAAGTTTCGGCGAGTACGGTAAAACGTCGACTTCAACAAGCGGACCTTCATGGACGCATTGCCATTCGA
>CACRWH010006939.1:0-10343 GCA_902655005.2 Marronus borbonicus | reverse complement strand
TATATGCACATTAATTGAAAGCCCATATTTCACAATGTCCAAAATGACCATTTATTTTTTAGGAACAAAAGCAGAAAGTTGGAAGCTCTGGAACTTAACCAAGACCAGACACGTATTTATTAAAAATCTGCCTAACTATGATTAAGTGAAGATTGATAAAAAGTGAGAGGTGAAATGGCATTGCGTATGCATGAAAAGCAACTACAACCATGCAGGAATAATACAAGATAAATATAAAAATACAAATTTGCAAAGCGCAGGAATAGAAGCAATGAAATCCGTAAAATGAATTAATGAATCCAATGAACAATAATTTATAAGAACTGAAGTTAAATCTTTAAATGTACTTTGGTTAAAAATTTGAATAAACATAAATAAATGTTGAAAATATTAGTAGCGAGCAAGCATCTTGACAAGCTTCTGAATAAGTTTGTCTGAGTGCTGCTTGCATTTCCTGCATCCGAAGAATAAATTATTAACGTCTTCATCCATTTGACAAACCAAACATAAAATTATTCCTAACATTTTGTGCTATTGTGCTGCTCTATGCTTTATGTTTAGGATTCTGAAACAAACCACAGAAGTTAATAAATATTATATGAATCTACCCATTTTGTGCCTTCTTAAAATATCCAATTGACATACTACGTTGCAGAATTTAACGATAGGCGCGTTCGATAATTGAAGTCATGAAGTCATCCGGGGGTACGTTCAGGATCGGTGTCGGATAGTCTACTGGACCTGGCGATTGTGAACGGTATACGGAAGATTTCAATTATTGAATATCGGAATTGACCTTACCGTTATTTAAATATGGACAAAGAAACAATAATAGCTTTTAATTATTACAACAGAATCAGACGACAGCGACTAAACTGAAATCATTTTCGGTGCTTTTAAAAGTGGCGGATAATCAAAAAATTGTTGAAAATAATTTTGTTCAAATGGGGGTTGAATATTTTAGCATTACTAATCAAATCTCCATTCTTATTTAATACCGAATTGTGAAAATTAGCACTATTACAATCCCGAATGCCACTGAGGCAGTGGAATTTTGTAGCATGGTTCGACTTAGTGATACGTTATTATTTGATAGTCTGTAATTTTGCAACAGTTATACACCAATAACAGTGTACAACTGGACAAAAATAAGAGCTTCTATTCCCGAGTTTCGCTTAGTACTTTAAAATCTTAAACAATATTTAAATTTAATATCTGGAAATATTGAAATAAACAACATCCTATCACTTTAAACACTCTAATAGGGTTCTTAAAGAAGTAAACAACACATAAGTATCGGCACCCTCCGCACCACACAAGTTTAATTTATTATATAGTAATATAATAATCAATCCGGGACGGCTGTTTCGAGGACACGAACGGTTCTCTCCTCGAAACGGCCGTCCCGGACTATTAAACTTGTGTGGTGCGGAGGGTGCCGATACTTATGTGTTGTTTACCATACTACGCCACAGTCCTTGCCATCATTATTCTTAAAGAAGAGACATTTTTATGGTTGCAGAATACCGTTGCGCAACGTATTGAATAATATAGGTTTTCATTACAAAAAAAAAAACCATCCAAAACGGAACTTAATGGAGGTCCCGCATATTCCAACAAAACGGACCACATTCATACAACAATACATGCGTATCAAAAAAATATAAACATAAATGACAAATTGGAAAATATTATTGATACTTAGGAAAAAGCAACATGAAAACACTTTATTAAAACGGTTAATAGTTTTGATTTTTCGAACTCATACGCAGTGATAAAGGATATTACATAAATAAAATAAAACAAATATTGATAAAGTATATAGTTCCATAAACAACACATATCGGCAACTTCCGCACCACACAAGTTTAATTCATTATATAGTAATATAATAATTAATCCGGGACGGCCGTTTCGAGGACACGAACGGTTCTCATCTTCAACCCGTGACCGAATAATCATTGAATGTTTTGTTTGCTGCATTAAAAACAAAAAGGTTTCGAAATCGAGGAGAAAATAAATTCATCGTAAATTTTATATAGAGGTGCTAGCCATAAAGATATGTTTTTTTATTTTATATGCTTAGTGTTTTATATTCGGCCATAATTTTAAAACAAGCTCAAATTAGACAAAAGATAATTGATAATAACATGAGAAATTATAAATTAATTGCCTTGGTAACAGCGAAAGTAACACGAAAAAAGAAAATATTTCACTGCATAAATTTGTAAAGTTGCGTTTTGATTTTATGCAGTTAATTTTTTAATAAATCAAGCCGCTACTACCACGAAAATTAATTCAAAATTATCTCAAGATAACTGAAAAACTTGTCCAAGGTATATGCCGTCGTTTTTATATGATGACGTTGTGTTTCTTTAATAAGTGAAAAACATTAGTTATATAGACTGTGTCAACATTTCATCCAATTTCGCCTATTTTTCGAAGAATTATATCTTTTTATTCGGAGACGTTTTTCGGGCGATTTGCGCCATCCCTCAAAGGTGTTTTAATAATTAATGCAAATGGGCCGACATCAGCCTAAAATGCAATTTAAATTATCTAAACTAAAATGAGCACTGAAATGATTGTTACAAGCATATCATGTAGTAAATCAGTCAATTTAAAGATCTGTAACTTCGATATTTGTCACGGTCAGTGGTAGACAGCGTGGCGCGAATTTAATAAAAAAAATCATAAACCTGCAAACAATACTAGGAACAGTGAGGTTTGTAATAATATATTATATAACCTGTGATCTCGCTTTTGATAGTGTATATCTTTTCAATTGCTACGTATTTACCTACAGTTGTTTGAAAACAATCACAAAAACGTATTCTGGTCTCTATCTATAATGATGGCAAAGACTGTGGCGTAGTATGGTAAACAACATTGAAGCATCGGTACATCCTACATCACACAAGTTTAATTAACTGATCGGGGACGGCCGTTTCGAGGATACGAATGGTCCACTTTCTCAACCGGTGACCGAATAATGTGAGAAACTAACATGCTTGTTCTAACCCTATTTTCGAGAAAAATATTTACAAGCATCTACTTTGACCGTCTACGTGCCTTAAAACTAAAGCTGTTATGGTACCCTAATTGCTTTTGCAGATAATGAAATATTTAAAATTAAACACATTAAAAATTCGCACGTGTAAGATGTAATATGAATTGTGCTCGATAATTCTGATGTATTCATTTTGAAAATTCTAAAAATAAACATTTCACAATAAAACAATTGATTACTGATACATTTTTTAAATAAATTCAATTCCAAAACAAAAACATGTTTTCTACAGATAATAAACTATAACGATTTTTAAACGTAAACATTTTACAGACAGACACTTATTTCATTGACTTATATATAAAAAAATAATAGTATCGCTTGTTACAGATTTTTATAAAAGCAATGGTGCGTTTACGTATAAACGCTAGAGAACTATTAGATTTATATTACGATAATGTTTACTTTCAAGAATATATTCAGCAACACAAAGAACGGACAAGAAATTTATACAACACCATAGCAAGGAAACTGCAAGAAGAAAAGGAAGCCACAAGCGAAAAGAAAAACAAAAAACGCCAAGATAAAGAATTACAAGTTGGACAAGAAGTTTACGTAAAACTCTCAAAATATTAAGGTCAAAAAAACAAAGAAGAAAGATTCCTTTATATCTTTCATATCTGTACACTATCACCCAAATTTTCGACAATAATACTGTTGAAGTCAAAAATAAACAATACAAAATATTTTAAGTTAACGATAAGCCTACGATTCACGCTCTGCATTTATTTTCCATTTTCTGCAATAATAGAAGCGCCTCGCAGAAGATAACTAATATCTAGATAAGTAATACTAACTTTAACATCAACTAATCCATCAAACCGTGTTAACAGTGCTCAGTGTCTCTTGTAAAACTACATAAATATTTTTAACGAACACCAAGCCTCGTTCGATAAATGTTTTTGCTACATAATGTTGTCTATCAGTAACAAAAATAACTTCTTGTATCACAAACCGATAGCACAATGTTTTTTTTTATGATAATTTAAACAGATTAGTGTGTATTTATTGTCGTTCTATCTAGAACATGGGACATATAATGGGGGACACATTAGCAATTGATATTTTGAAATGTTTCAGGAAACCGTTAGTATATACATCCGAAATGTCGAAATTACATGCAAACATTGAGGACGTGTTTTGGAATTCGTAAAGTTTATTTTTTTAATTGTAACTAGGCATTTCCAAAGTGTTGGGGGACCACGGAGACTTCCGAGTAGACCATGAAAATTCGCTCCATCAATTTCTTAAAAGTAAAGGGGTGCGTACAAACCGCGGAAGCGGTGATTATAATATATCTAGCACGGTGCTTATACTTCCGCAGAAAAAAAAGTATTCTAGCAAGATAATTGCAAACATCAAACCCTACTCGGATGCATGAACTAAATGTTTTCTGTCTTAGGACGAGATCCTGCGATAGTATTGACTAATTAATTACAAACAAATTTCGCAACAAAAGGACTTCATTCTTCTTCACTTTCTTGTTACCTGCAATACCATTTCACTAATCTCTACAAATTGTTTCCTAAAACTATTTGTAGTGGCGTTTGCTACAATTATTGTAGAAGTTATTCTAACATGGCTTTTCTGTGTAATAAACTTGATCTTTGTTTGCAATGTAACCGTCTTACTGATAGGCATTAGGCACAGGCATCCGACTGACTGGAGTAATCTTCATTTTGGATGCTATATACAGTCAGGGAAGGAAGTATTTGTACATTTAGCAATGGCTAAATATTTTTACGTTTAGTATTGCTTTGTAGGTTTATAATACAGTAAAAGCTAGTAAATTTAATAGAGAGATTCCTAAATTCGACGGGAAAAAAATATCCATACATGCATACGTATATTTTTGTGAGATAACCATACCTTACCTTACACAACTGTAAAAACAATTACAACCTTGGAGAATTTGTTACAGTCGTTGAAATGCTGAAAATTCGAACAGGAACCTAACAACTGACAATTATTATATAAGCTATCCCTTAGCCCAATATCTCCTAGAACACGGTCTAACCTTAACCGGTACTATGAAAAAAAAACAAACGAGAAATTCCTGAAGAATTTCTTCCCCACAGAAAGGGGTACGTTCAGCTCAATTAGGATTTCAAGCGGACATGACCATAGTATCATACTGTCCAAAGAAAAATAAGACTGCGATTCTGTTAACATCTATGATACGGGAGAATCGATACAGAAACAAAAAAAAACCTTATATGATTCTTCATTATAATATGACAAAATGTAGGGTGGACGTAGTAGATCAAAAATGCGCAGCATATTCCACTCAAAGAATTACAAGAGGATGGTCACTTGCATTGTTTGTTAGATTCCTCGATATTGCTGGCATAAATTCGGGAGTTGTGGTTCGGGCAAACAGTTCACGTATCGCTCAAAAAAGAAGAACATTTCTCTCGAACCTTGGATTTGCGTTAATGGAAGCTCACACGAAAGAATGGGCAGAGCTAAAAATGCTTCCTGGGGATATCCAGTTGTTTTTTTTTCGAAGTACAGAGAAGAGGCAGAAGTGTTCACCAGGACCGACGAAAAACGAATTGGACCATGTCATCTATGTGGTGCACATAGAAATAATAAAACTACTTCCTATTGTAACTTATGCAAAAAATGTGTTTGTAAAGATCACGGCGTAAAGGTGATTAAGTGCAATTCTCGTCAAAACCCTACTATGGATATAGGTTAGAAAGCAGTATCACATTGTGTATTATTTGTCAGATAGATTTTCTTCAGTATTTGTTAATTTTATATTATTTTTTCAATATATATTTTTAAATTATGGTTAAAATTCCGTTGGAATATTACAAATAAACGGTTCAATAATAGGCTAAATTGTTCATTCTATAAAAAAATAAAATAATACAAAAAAAGATATTTAATGATATGGGGCATAAAGTACCGCGCGCGCCCACTCGTGGGAAGTCTTTTATTAATAATATATTGCACTGCTTGACTTTTGCCGACAATCGCACCAATTTGTCGTAACGACTTCTTTTCATTATACAATTTTATAACTATTTTCCTTTCAGCTATCGTTATTTATTTCTTCTTTGAACTCATATTTGCCAACATGGTTTAAAACCATGCTCGCAGCACGATAACAAACTAACTAAACAATAACACTGCTTTACACGGTTCCGACATTCTCGTTTCAATCGGGGAATTCCCTTTTTCATAGTGTATGGATACTTTTTTCCCATCGAATTTCATTTATTTTTTGTAAAATGATATTTATTTTCGCATGAAATTATATATTCCCTTGTAGTCTATTAAATTTATTAGCTTTTACTGTATTATAAACCTACAAAACAATATTGTATGAATACTTATTTGTCTAACTGTATGTAGTTATTTCTATAAGTTCAATTATTATTAATAAATTAATTATATATGCGAAAAATAACGTTTTCTTTTAATTGGACTACTCATAAATATTTTTTTTTCTTTCGGCCACAAGAAAGTGAACGTTGAAAACCATTATTCTAACTA
The DNA here is from genome assembly GCA_902655005.2 of Marronus borbonicus. Lineage (NCBI taxonomy): Eukaryota > Metazoa > Arthropoda > Insecta > Coleoptera > Scarabaeidae > Marronus > Marronus borbonicus. The sequence goes on along the minus strand of CACRWH010006939.1, from coordinate 3,769 downwards.
ACGTGAAAAAAAAAATTACTATTAGGTACAGTTCTTTTGTCAACGTCCATTCTATTAGCATTATTATAAAGTACTTACTGGATTTGGCATTGTGTGTATCCGCAATAAAAAATATTCAATTTACCTTTATTTACATTTACCCAAGACCATTCGAAAATGTATTGTTTTGGATAAAATTTGCAGCATAATGCACATTTTCATTGATCACAATTTCCGGAATAATATTCAGTCTACCGCGAACACACTCATTTTAGAATGAATACAAAGCTTGTGACGACGCGCCTTTGTTTACGGAAGTACGTACAGTGTGTCACTGTTTGAATTTTATCATTAATACAATTACAAAAAAAAAGCTATCTATATGAGATTTTCAATTGTTTATTGAGTGAAAAGAATGTTTTTTTTTTTAATTCAATAGAAGACATATTTTCGTGCTCAAGTAACTATTTATGTTAAATGCCTTATAAATTGTAACAAATTGTAATATTTTCCCAAAAAAATCGCATGAATAATTTTGGTTACGTATCTTCACGGATGAACACTAGCAAATCTTTTCCATTATACAAATGGCGGCTTCGGACTTCGCCGATTTATATATGAATTGCTAACAATCTAGTAAAGTGTAATATACGTCCGTGTTTTTACTTGAAATATTCCTAGAGCGCTGGCTTAATCAAAAAGCATGTCTACGATCCGTTTATTGTAGCGTTTTTCAGTCTACATATAAAAGTCAACAAAAGATATAACAGTATAAAAACAATGATATGTTAGGCGATATTAAATGCGGTAACATGTTTACGACCAAAAATGGTTTTTCCATACATAGAAATTACTATCTGTCGTAAGCCAGCGGTATACTTAGGGAGCAAATATTATATACTGCGTTAATCAGTGCAACACAAGTTGATTGATAATTTGACTGCAATCGTTGAAGCAAATAATCGAACTAGCTTAAAGAATTTGTTTGGTTCTGTAATAATCTACCTTACCTAATAAATATTGTTGTAACTGTATAAAACTCTAAACGTGAGGATAATATTCTTTTGGGAAAACTGTTAAGAATTAAGTATGAAAATGGTAATTTTGCATTTGGAGAATTGGCGCGCTTTGTATTAAATATTCTTTCATTGCCTCATTCAAATGCAGGTTGTGAACGTGTTTCTTTTTAAGTAGATGCCATTAAAACTAAATCGAGAAATAAATTAATAGCACAGATTTAAATGGCACGAAAGTAAATTCTGACATGTTAAGTCGTTCAGTTGCAGTTTGTATCCCAAATAAATGCCTTCAACTTCAACGAGTACGTATGAGTTTGCAAAAGAAATCGAATTAGATGCTGCATGTTTCATTTGTTAATTTGTGTTTTACTTTTTGAAATATAGAAATTTATGAAATTATGAATGCCTCAATTTTTTCATAATTAGAAAGTATACATACCTCTACTGATATTGTAATGAATAGGTTTGGCACGGTAATTTGAACAGCGCGGTATAATACAACGCACCTCAACAGCTGGCAACCTCCCATACAGGAATATGAGAATAAATTATTAGCTTTATTCCCGGTAACGATTCCGAACACATTTTGCCCGGTTTCTCAGTCTTGCTTTAAACTTACTTGAACTTAAACCATGAACTCAGTTGATCGGTTTCCGAGTGCGCCTGCTGAACTGGTTCAGTAATACCAGAAAAGGTGCTTAATTTCTAAATGTTGGTGGTCCTGAAGATAAGTGACTAAAAATATACATTTGGTTGGTAAGATTGGGTGTTGAAAATGATGAAATCTCAACAAGGTTTGGAATTCCCAAATTTAAACATTAGACCATAAAATTGTGTAAAAGCAGATACGTTGGAGATGAACTGCAGAGACGTTTGTTCTATGCGTTTGTTTGATTGGAATAACAAGAATGTTAGAATCTCCCTCTATTAGAGCCGCTAATTTTACGTCAGAAGAAGTAGATCTATGAATTTACACTTCATTCCAAGTGACAATTACTCATGTCGATGAAGAAATGAAAGAGATGTTGGGCGAACGTTTAGAAGGTTGGTCCGGTTGCTTTGATGGAGGCTCTCTTATGTCTCTTATGTCAACCAGCAAGGACCCTTAAAAAATTACGTGGGAATCTCATGTTCCAAGCATGCTGTCGCAGTCAGTATCTTCACTATTGAAGTGTCCAATCAACAGTGAACCCGCAGCCCCAAAAGTGGCAAAAAAAAACGAAAGGTGGCTGGCATATACACCAATGAAAAATGGTCATCCCTGGCAAACGATAAGTCCAGTTATGTTGCTCTTCAAACACGATGCTTGAATGAAGAACATCAATTAAAAGTGGAGCTTCTTCAAAACAAGAATTGATTAAAAATATTGCAAATACAAGAGTAACAATTAAAAAATGATTTGAAATTAAAGCAAAAAAAAACATAGAAAATACATTATGGGCAACATTGTAATAATTTTCTTGTTGTGACGCAATATTGCCCGCATTAATAGCAGCCTCAATGTCGGCATCCTACCTTTATCACAGCCAATCTTAGTCCTTGCGTTCAATCTGGTACCATTTGCCAAAACCGGGAACCTTCACTTCCAAAGCATCATTTGAGCGTTCAATTTGAGCGTTGAATATGTGCCTCGTTATATAAATTCTCAGCATGCGTAATTGGGTTTAGTAGTGGTGTCCACATACCTAAGAAAATATTTATTGTGATTTTTCGGTCTGTTTAAATATATTTTCTTTAAATTAAACAGTATCAACAGATTTAAACGACGAAAATAGTTTCAGGTCTAAGCGGGTTAATGCAAATGAGAATGTATTATATAAATTGTGGATTGATTAATTGTAGTTCATAAACAATGCAATTGTATTCATACCTTGATCACTTCTAACGTGATATCTATGAAAGATAGCCTTAGATATTATTTATATTTGTTTAATGTTTTTGCGATATTCAGATTTTTTTTAGTTTGCTTAGTTCTTTTTACTTTTGTGCTATGTTAATTACCACAGTATCCGAGCATTGTCCTTAAACACGACACACAATGAAACAATTGTTCCGAGAATTCGTACGGTAGAAAATGGAGATTCCCAAACTCCCCAAACATGAGCAATACATAAATGATGTCAAACACAAGAAATTTTAAAATTTAATTATTAATTCATTTGGGTGAACATATTGCCGTTGCTGTTACGTGTGAGCCTCTTTAGCCTCTATACTCTATACTAAAGACCGCGTATATAAACAGACGCTTAAAAACACGTTAATCGAATATTTATACTTACGCCTGAAAGTTGCAACCTTAGTTATAACAATATGTTGCAATACAACTTATTCTTCCTTGGTTATAACAAACAATTTGTTTTTTTGCCTCATTTTGGCTAAATGAACTGAACAAGTAGCACGGAGACACGACTATACTGAATTTATACGCCTTATTCTTATATGTATGCCTATGCTAAGGATAAGGTTAACGATAAGTAGGAAATTGATAAAATATTGTACAGTAATTTAGATCTTGAGACCAACTTGAGTCCTCTTTTTATATCTTATAATCTTTTTATATCTTATAATCTATTTCAATTAATCACTACCGCAATAATATTTTAGTAAAAAATGGAAATCTCCGAACAACGCAAAACTGCGTCTATTGTGTTACTAGAAACTCTTTTTCTTACGTAGTAATCCAAACTCCAAGAAATTTGGTAGGAAACACTTATCGAGCTGTATGCAAGTATCGCTCTATTTAAATCATACCGAAGTTCCATGTAACGTTC
>CACRWH010006938.1:0-10347 GCA_902655005.2 Marronus borbonicus | reverse complement strand
TGATAGACATACACACACAAATTCTGAAATATAATACACAGGCGGGTAAAGTTACCACGGGGTATTTTTAAGAATATTTGAAATAACATATCGGGTTTCTCTGCAAGGTTATCTTGTTTCCGTGGTGGAAATCAAACATCTACAAATAAACCCAACCGAATTCTCTTCTTCTCGCCGTTCCATTTTTTTCTTCCATTTCGTATCTCTACACGCCGTTACGTACGAGATATAATTAATAATTTGATTTATATTATTGTTGCGTTGATTTATGAGATCGAAGAGCCTAATGACGTTGATAGCTTCATATTTCGTAATGCAACAACGAAAGTACTAACACCGAGAGGGACTACTTTTTTATTGCGTGATGGAGTATTCTTATCCTATTTTTTTTTTTTTTTGAGGGAGTGATAAATCGTTCTAATATATATCTTGTAATGTACGTAATGTTTTATTTACTGTATTACAATAAATAAGAGATGTAGTAGTAAATATTTTGGTCGTTCGTGTATTGCTAATAAACGGTTGCTACATCGTGTAAGCTATTCGTTTTCAATAATTAATTACAGGTTGATGTTATATTTTATGGTTTAAAATTACAGGAAATTGATGACCTCAATCTATGTTTTATTGATTAGCTTAGATAGCTGGCGTTACATGTTTTTTTGCTTTGGTTTTGTAGAAGGATTGTACGATTGTAAACACAGTGTTCTGCGGTTTCCGTTGGTAATTCAATTAAGAAGTATATGATTATCGAATGATTAAGCTGCAAATACTTATTATTTTGCTCAATATAATTGTTGTTATTGGAAGTAATCTTAAAAATACAATTCAAAATTGATATTTGTGTTTAAAATGTATTTTAATTTATTTTTAATTAAAATACTGATAAATACAATACATTACATTATGTACGTTTTAAAGCTTCATTTAATTGATTTTTCTTTTAATAATAGTATTTTCCCCGATACTTTAAAAGTAGCTAATGTGATAATAAATTTACAAAAAAGGGAGATCTCGTCAATCTGCCAATTATAAATGAAAAAATACGTTTGTCGCTTAAAAGATACAAAGTTCCAACAAACAACACATAAGTATCGTGCCGATACTTATGTGTTGTTTACCATACTACGCCACAGTCCTTGCTATCATTATTGAAAGTTCCAACAAGGTTTTCTCTCTAGACGGTCTATAAATTAGGTTTATTAGTCAGATATCGCTAGATATTACTTATTTTCTTTGACAAAGGAAACAAATTTGAACAATTTTGAATCAAAGCTTTATTCTACTAATAGAGGTGTACCTCAGGGATCTATCCTATGGCCAACTCTATTTTTAATTTTTATAAATTATAAATTTCATAACTCTGCGTTTTAGAGGCAACAATTTGTCATTGTCATTGTTTAAAAAGGTAAACGGTCTATATTCCCAATTATGTCAATGGTTAGCCTGCAGTGATTTAACAATAAATCTCCAGAACACATCAGAAAATGCCTAGAAACAATAACCGAAACATAATGCTAAGATAGCTTAGCTTCCTCATGGTATTGATGGAATAATTCACGGCAAACGCAATAAAAGGAGAGAGAAAAAAGTACACTAACATACGGACATGTTTCTGCCTATCCGGCGTCATCAGCGTGGTTTCGAGAGTATTTTTCATATCTCTACCTTCTATCGCTGTTGCTTCACAGTTAATACCACAACTTTCAAAACGACAAACTCGACATTTCTTGACGCCCTCTGATGCATGCCTGCCGTTCAGGAAGCAGGCGATATAACCGGGGTCCTGTTTTTTTTTTTTTTTTTGATAAATCTCCAGTTTCAAATATAATGTCAAATTGTTTATCTCAAATAGAGATAGTATTCATTTAATTCGATTTGCAAAACAAATCATCAACATGTTTACAATTTTTATAAAAAACTCTCAAAAATATGTTACATTTAGTATAGCTGTAATCTTCAAACACTTAAATCATTCTATCTTCCAACTTTCATGCTAGAATGGTTTTTGGAATAATTCGTTGGAGTGTTGGTACTGACGTCGAGCGAATGTTTGTACTGCAAATGCGAGAGATGGGTCTGATTTCGTATCAATACCACCTTAAGCAATATATTTGATTCTGATATGTATATATTAATATTTACACCGTTTATTGTTAATAAAAATATCAAGATATCGGAAGCCTAAAGCAAAATGGTGTCGGACACAAACTGGAAATTTTTAAAAATTAAATAAACGTTGTTTCCTTAATTTGCATAAAGTTAACCTCAGCATATAAAGAGGAATGTTTAAGTCAAAGAAAATGAAGGTTTTTTCGAAGAGCTTCCTGTATATTAAATACAGAATTAAAACACAATTTTTACTTAAGAGAATATTTCGTATTTTTAAAGAAAAATTAATCACTTAAATGTAACACCCTGTGCATTAGTCACGTATTCTAAAAGACCCTTAAATATGGTGTAACTTTGCACTTATCCCTTCCTTTTATCTTTCTTCGCTCTGTAGTTACATTGAAACCTTCTCCTTGTAAAATATGCTTTAATATATATTAAATATGTTTGATTTACTGGATAAGGAAACGGAACTAAATAAAAGTTTAAATTAATTTATTTTTAAAATTGTTCTTGCTCTATATATACTTCATAATTCGCATGGTACAAGTAATGGTACAAGTACTTTATCCTACCACGATACATGTGTACGTCCGTTGTTATTTTCTTATTGCTTAGTTTGTAGAAAAGTAATTCGAGAAGAAGCAGCCGCCGCCGTAGAGGCAATGAATTGCTACGCCTATAATTGTCGCACTATATTGGCTCTATCGTTGTACCGGCGGACATATTAGGTAGTGCAATGTTTATTATTAATTGAATCCCATGAATTTTATCTCTTCGGCTATCGGACGTGTTGATATTTATTATCCTTTTAATGGCACCGTAAAATTACCGGCGTAAATCATGAAGATAGACTGCATTTTGATTACTGCCTACTCAATTATCCACCTCTTTTTGCAAAAGCGATTAATTACTCCATTTATTCCTGTGACGATATGGTTAAGTGTTAAATAAGTTACACAAATCGCAGGAATTAATATAAGAACATTGCAGAAAGGAAGTCTTATTATTGCATTGCGGCTTGAATCTTTCAGATCGATACATGCATCTATTTGCTTATTCATCGATCAATGGAAGCTCCTAATTATTATCTAATATTTGTTAATTTGATTTACTGGGAAGTTAAGAGTTTTTGAAAATTTTCATTCATAAATAGTCCAAAACCTTACGGATTGCCGGAGTCCTACAGTAACTAGCTTAGAGGGAAGTTAAGAACAGAGCCATACGTTCCAGTAGCAATCTTCTAGTAACCAATGCCACCTGACCACAAGACCACTTGTTACTCAAGACTGTATTTAACTTTTAGTAGCAAAAACGATAGAGCAATTCACGACTAGGCTTAAAAACTGTATCAAGTTTTTTTAATAAAAAAAAATAAATGTATTCAAGTAACTTCAACACAATGTAAGTGTCACACCCGCTGCTATATAACCCTACCTTCTCTTCATATCCTATCTCCAAGTTGATATGAGCAAGTACGTACATTATATACAACACTGCAACACGCGATAATAAAGACAAGCAAGCCTAGAGCACATATAACTTTTATTTTTATCATGTTCAAACGATTCAAACAATTACGAAATAATTACGAGGATTATGAAGCGCTAATTGCTTTTGCTCGTCAAAAGAAAATTGTTTTCAAACAGGAAGAGATGCGTCCGTAGATAAGACTCAAAATGGTGCGCGTTCAGCATGTAACTGCATCTGGTCCCTTAATTATTACTTTTAGTAGACTTATACAGTTGTATATTACAATAGCGTTATATGTTCTTTTAATTAATGAGATAATTATACGGAACTTTACGACCACCCCAAAAAATTTATTATCGGGCCCGACCCCCTTTGACCTCAGCGCTCGACGACTCTATACTTTGATGTCGAATCGAGGGAATCGGAAGCAATAAACATCCATATGTAATATAATCAGCTTATTGGAGCGGATCCCGGCGTGACTGCTACGAATGAATATATTTCGAACTTGTTGATAGGCTGAGAGAGCTGATTCGTATTACTTTTAAAGAATAAATCCGTAGCACTACTAATATCTGTTGCGCAAAATCGTATCAATGGTATTAGTAAAATTAATTGCATTTTCTACTTTAGCTTCTTCCTTATAATACATGTATTTTACCCAAATATTACAAGAAACAGAAGAGTTTCAATAAAAAAAGTAAGCTATTGCTTCAAAGAGAGGGTCTTTGCGCTTTGATGGACGCGTTGCTGTGAAAACCAGAGAAAATTTATATTTATTTCCCAGGTTTGTACGTATGTAGGTATCATCATAGAGAAGAACCTTATGTTGTTTCAATAAGCTCAGATAGCAAATTCCAGCACACCCGTTTTAACGGATCATGGATCGTTTTAGATGACACAGGTTTAAATCAGGAGATTTAGGTAATCAAGTCATTGTTATTTTTTTTTTCTCTCTGCTTGTACACTTTAAGCTAACGTAAGATGACCAATTGGGAATTTTATCGTTGTGCAACAAGGAACTTGTTGTCCCAGACTTCGGAATTTACCGTGGTATGCCTTACAAGGTAAAACGCGTTGTGTGAACAATGTACTGTACATGCAATTAATTATAAGTAAATTTAATTATACAGTGCAGTTCGAAAAGGTGAACCTTTTATAAGTATCAGTATCAGGAAGTGGAGTAGCTCTCCCAGTGACGGGGACTGTACCTCCATAAAAATCAATCTTAGGTTATATTTATGGAGTTACTTGGTCATATTTTCAGCCATCTACGCAGATAAAATATAAATTATGAGGCAATCCAGTTTCGGAATACGAAAATAGTATTCCCAATAATTTATCTTCATAAATTGTTTAAATGCGCACATAACATATAGGCGTATAACGCCACATCGTTCTTGAATGAATCATTACAGCTTCCTGTGTATCGTAGAGGAAAATTTGTCAACCGCGTTCCTTTGTAGCGAAATATTATTCAATAGTATGCAGCTTACGTCGACTCATGACAACTCACTCGTATTTTCTGGACAGATTACGTCGGAAACGCGACAACGAGGAGTCATCTCTGATATCGTTGCAATAAGCATCCTGCGTATTTCGGGTGTACTTAATAAACATCGTAGCGATAAACACGCGTTAACAGCAATCGTATAATGTGACTGCTGCAATCGTGTGGAAATTCTAATTACCCGATTCAATCGTAACGAAGCCTTTGCGGTTTCGGAAATGATTAAAGCGCGCGTCGTGCTGCGCTGTCGGAGTCAGACAAACTAAACATAGGGAGATACAGCACCAGCTATAAATTTTAGTCTAACATACGCCACGCTACGGCTTTTTGTCATATTTTAGACATGATGCGATGAATTATTTAAGAATTCCACATTATAACGTTATGGTAACGGCGGGAAGGATTTTGTTGTTTAGGCTCTCGCCATGTTTCGTATATCTACAGGCGCAGTACTGCAGGTTTTATATGTTACAAGACATTTAATACAATACCAAGAATAAAGCTATAGGAGCACTGTGCTTGAACAAATCACATGTGACCGAAATCGAAGACAAGTGAAGACTTGCGCAAAAAATTGTGCAAACGTATAATTAGGAAGGACATTAAATAGCAAGCAAGGGAGGATCAATTTGGGTTTCATTCTTAGATATTCCAAGAAATTTTGATTTCAAGGCAATTGGGATGCAAGAGCTAAGTTACTTTTCAGTGATCCCAAGCCACCAAGGAATGGAAGGAAATGAAAAGGCAAATAAGCTAGCCAAAGAAGAAGCAAATATGCCATTCATTGATCCTAACCCCTCCTATGGTCTCCAAAAGAGCCACATAAAGCAATTAATAAAAGCATCGCAGAGCAATCAAACGACACCGTTTTTTTTGGAAAAGCGTTCCAGCAATAATAGACGAAATGATTCATAAAAATAGCGCTACCCTTCAGCTAAGGGGACCTCGGACTATTGACAGGATTTGTAACAGGTCATATAGCCCTAAAATCACTTATTTAAACTAGGAAATGCTGTAGGTCAAATCTGGGTCTATGCCAAGATGAATTGGAGACGGCAGAACACATTCTATGCGATTCCAAAGTATGAAGCCCCAATCAAAATTAAGGACCAAAAAATTGGACTAAAACGCGGTACCTTTGCGTCCCAAGCCATCATTTTTGAATTTTGATAATTCTAGATCTTGTAAATATTTGTTTCCTTGTGGCTTTCACGAAAAGGGTTGCGCACAAACTTGATATATTGAATTTGACAAAATTAAACCTTGGAGAACAAAGTTGTATCAAATCTCGTGGAGAAATTAAGCACATTGCAACACAAATTGTGGATTTCAAACGTTTCCGAGAACAATAGTTTGCAATTTACATTTTTGAATCGCAATGTACACAAATGATACGAGCACATTTGTGTACATTTCGATCTAACCGCATCTATTCCGCTCTTGTATGGTTTCGTGTGTACGATCTACAATCTAAAAATGAACGTTGTTTTTATGCGGTTGTTTTGTTTTTTCGATGATGTCGTGACATCAATTTCCGCACACTGCAACAATACTGTTGTGTGGCAGAAAGAGGCGCGCCGCATCATACACTATCTATTCTAGACAACGTTCGAGAGAAGTTCTTCACTTCGCCTCTTGGCATATTTATAAATACGAATCCGTATAGTTGTCGAGAAGAGATACATTTTATCTGGTGGAAAAACATCCGCGCCGCGGAAGAAGAGAGCGAAGCCATGAAGAAGACATAGCCCGGCGTTTACATAGAAAACAAAGTACAATAAAGTTACATGCAATTTGTTTTGTCATTGATTTTTAATGGGCGTACTGCGGAAATAAATTGCCTCAGACGGCGGAGCTATCAAAGAAGAATGTCTTGTCGCTAATGTTATTGTGATTTTCTTATGCTAGAGAAATTATTGCTGCATTTTGAGAGCTTTAGGTAGAGCGAGTTTGATAGTTAGCATATTATTACCACAATTCTGTCTCTATGCTGATGATTATTTATTAACTTGTTTTCGACATCTTAGATTTTATTCGTTTAGTTTCAATGCATTTCGAAACTCTATTGTTGAGTTGTTGTTAATTATCTAAATTATAAAAAACGAGCCCACCATCGTATTTTTTCTTATATACAACAACTTGTCGACCATATTGCCATGATAAGTTTATAAAAGTCTAACAGTACATCGAACTTTTGTGTAAACGGTACCAAAGGAAGAAATATTACGGATCTTACAAAGAGTACGTGCAATTAACTAGATAATATACATTTCGAATGCTATCTAAATGATTCACCATCGTGTTTACTGATTTGTCTAACAGATTTGGAGCAGTGGGGAAGTTGAAAATGGTCCAATGAGACGACGGGGCCATATGTTTCGGGATCTATTATATATTTACGTTCGAGGGAACAGAAAGCCTTTTAGAACCTTGTACTCTTAAGTGCATTTTAATGTTGACTAGACGTCTTCCTTTTCTAAACAGCGGCTCTAAACTACTACTTAAGATAAACATTGGAGCTCATTTCCGAAATAAAAAGTAATACATGTACGTTGATGTACGTACGCACAGACGAATAAGGCACATGGGCAGGCGAGCGAACGGCGAGTCCAGGTAGAGAACTTAACGCCTTTAATTTGGAAGTTTCGTTTCTGCGCTAATTTCGTATATTTCAACGCCGAGCCCCTGCAAGGCCAGGCTAGGAATCGGTGTAACTTTATCATTAGCAGTTTTAAAACGTAGGTCGCCTTACAAATATTTGTTCGAAAGCGAACTTTAAGCAAAAAAAAATTATTTGGGAGTTTCGTCTTGTTCTCTGTGCATTTTTCGTGTTTATCTAGAACCAGACGGAAAATAAATAATTTAATACCTCTTTCTTAAGTGATTTTGCCCATAAGTTGTATTTCGACGAACGGATACTAAATGCTTACTCAAGAACAAAACGATTCGAATTAAAAGCTTCCCGGAAAGAATCCAAGCGATATTAAAATGTAGTCTACACATAATGTAATCGTTATCGCTTAGTACCTTTATTACCAATGACACATTTGACCGTCGCTACGCGTTATGCAATGCGATGCAGAGATGGATTCTTTTATGTTTATTTCCTTTTTAATGCGAGGAAATTTTTCAATAAAGCGCTCATAAAAATTCCAACAGGTCGCAGTTAAATACAAATTTAAATGTCCACGTCCGAGGTAGTAACGAGGCAAATTATTCCTCGCATATCTAAATTGTCTCTTAAAATTTTTACGCATGATGTAATTTGGTAAAAACAACGCTCCGTATACACGTTAAAGTCATGCTTAATGTACTTAGAGCGATAATTTGTGCTATTATAATTTTTCCACTTTGTAAAGCTCGTTATATCTCTAGAATAGGTATCTATATCTGAGGTACGTATTGTGATATTAAAAATTCTATAAGCGACATTCGTTAGCTTTCCGTATTCATTTGAATTAGCTGTAATATTGATCATTGTTCTAGATTGTTAATATCAATAGTGGTGGTGATGATGTAAAGATGAGTGCGCGGACGGCGATTAAATTCCCTCGTGTATTTTCCTTGCATATGGTGCACATTGTATTACCCAACGGAAATACGCGAGGAAACCGGATCGTTGTCGGGGTCTTCTTGTTTACGTCATCACCCGATAGTAATTATTTAGATCTATACGAACAAAACATTTAAAGAAACTATAAAAGGTAATTTTAATCGAACCAATTGTTTCAAAAACTTTTAGAGAGCCTTGTTTACATGATACCACCTAATGCTGTCAATTCTAACCATGAAGAAAATAAGCCACGAAACTCGAAAACTACCGCTTTGAAACTGGCGTCACTTATTATTGCTATAAGAGCCTGAATCATTTTGTACGGTTGTGAGGTATTGCGGAAAATTTTTATTTTCTTCTTGAAGGAGCAGTAATAGAGGAAGAGGTACTTACATCACAAAATTTTCATCACAAAATTGATCACAAAAATGATTTCGTGTTATATAAAACGCATCCTCAGGCTAGAATTAAAGAAAAGGTATTAAAGCTGCCAAAGAAATTTAAATAAAACATTCAATTGTGTTTCTATTAAATTAAATTAAATTTAATAAAATTTAAAAAAGTACCATTCAATCAGTTGAATAATTAAAGCGTCAAATCTGCTACGCTTATGAATTACTAGAAGCTTACTATGTACAGAGCTAATTATAAATGCTCGTTTCAAAACGAAAGCACTGAATTAAACCACTTTAAAGGAGCGTTGTGATTTTCAATTCAGTTAAAACGTAGATGTACTAAAGACATTCAGCCTATAGCGTCAGTTTAGTTTGCGAAGCAATAATTAATCAGCAAATATCTGAAATAGCAGCAAATTAATTTTTGAAATTCGACCTCACAATTTTTTTTCTCTTCCAATTTGCACCATCCATGCTATTGTTCCTGTTTAATTGAATTTAATTTCAATACTCGAATCTGAATAATTGCGTATTTTTGATATGCAAATTTGAACCCAAATAGATTTTAATTAGTTCAATGAGTATCGTGGATCGATGACGTACTCGATCGGCGTACATTTAAATTTGATGGTCGCCAAAACGAAACATTTACGGATTTAAATTAATATTGGAACGGCTAAACAGACATTGTTGTATGAAGCGCATGCAGAAGCCTATCAAAATTATAAATACACGTACGTGTGCACTATTATTTTATTGCCCGATTTGCAAATTCATAGTAGATGAAATGGGTATGTAATGTATGTATTGTATGTAGGTACGTAGTTTCATTACATGAAGTTTCAATTGAAATTATACGCATCAGCAAAATGGATCGATTCTTATTAAACAATTTATTACATTTTATTGCTATTTAATATATAAACATTATTGATTTTCGCTGCAAAAAGCAATTTAAATTTATTTATTTAATTCCTCCTACTCAAGTGGCGACGTTGTCTCGTGTCGAACTACACTGCCGTTCAGAGAAGTTCGGTCGTTTGGTAAAAAACATGAAAAGGTTACAGAAACAAACGAAACTAAAAACAAAATGCAATTTTATTGTATGTACAGGTAAAAAAGACAAAAATAAATAAACAAAAAGTTATTCTGGCCTAATATAACATACTGAACATTATATTTTTTTTTCATCGAAAAAACCTCCTTTGCTGTTAATCACCGCTCGAACTATTCTAGGCATTCTTTCGATAACTTTTGTTAAAACGGATTGTGGAATATTAATCCATTCATGTTGCAGAATATTC